>PVKH010005173.1:0-22427 GCA_004027955.1 Chaetophractus vellerosus
TATTCAAAATAGTACTATTAAAAATAGAAGTATATATTCCAGAGATATGAAGGACAGCATAAAATAAACACAGACCCAATTTTTCAAAAATTAAATATTTCCTTAACAGAACTTCAAAACAAATGAATCAAAATTTGAAAAGATAAAAACAAGGAATAGAATCTAAAAACATAATGGCATTGAGTACATTTCAAGAATAAAGTTCTAATTTTGTTGAAATTTAACCAAAGAAATCATGTTTTCTTTCTCTTTCTTACTCCTGAACTTCTGCCAAAATTACTCTACTATTAAATATGATATATTGTAATCCCTGCAATAAATATACAGCAGAAAAATGAGCTTATATAATCATTTTTGTAAATTATTCTTTCTTCAACTTTCACTTATATTATTTGAAAGTACACTTAATGGGTATAAAAATTTATTTCAATTTTGCAAATATATTCTCACTCCTATTGATTTTGTAAGAAGTAAAGAGAGTCTATTGAGGTGGCATTGACATAGAAAATCTCCATTAGCCTCTCATTTGGTTTAATCCCTGAGTTCACCAATTATGACATAAATTGATGCTTGCTTTTAAATCTTTAAATAAGCATTTCTGAATTTCAATGAATTTTTGATAAAGAGAATAATTGTGCTTTCATAAGTTCATCAAATATATATGATTTTTAACTCCTTGATCCATGCCATCAAAATTTCTGATACTCTAAAATGTAAACAGTTTCTCTTATAAGAGAAATACCTTCTAAATATACATGTAAACTATTCATCATTGTTAATTAATGCACAGTCACAAGAAAGCATTTCACCTGTTTATATATAAAGAAAGTGAGCTCTTGCCCTTTAAATGGATTATAAAATACTTAGTCTTCTCAGCACTGATTTTTAGGTTCTTCTCTCATTTTCTTATTAATATAATACATGAAAATAATAAAACAGGTTGCACAAACATTTTTTTTTGTCAGAATACAACTATATCTCCTGTGCCAATGAATTAGGTAACACTGACAAAACTGGCTGGAGAAATTCCACTGTTTCCCTTGTGATGCCTCAAAATTGTCCACCCATCAGCTGGTGCACACTCCTGGAAACAAGTTAATTACACTGCACCAGCCAATGCAAAATACATGTAAGTTTGATTTTACTTAGGTTTAATATAATATAGGCCAAGGTGTATTATAAAGATTTAATAATAAATTCATGGTGTTACTGAAAATACAGTGTGATAAAATCATATAAACACATAAATATGCATGTAAATAAGCCTTATATACACAAAGGAAAATATTCAGAGTAAAATACATCTGAAGATTATTTGTGAATGATTTTCATCTTCTACTTTGAATTCTGTTGTAGTCTAATTTTTGTATAATGATCAATGTTTATCCTTAACATAGTTTCACTATCTTAAAATAAAAATATTTCATTGTGGAAAAATGTGTTATTCTAAACCTGGTGCCTGCAGCTATAGATTAATTTCTGCAGAAGTATCTTCTTTTTTACCTATTCATAAAAAGGAACACCAAGAAAAGATGCTCAACATTATGTGGCTTCTAAGAGACAAGGGAATCTCTGACACAAACTAAATGTGGATACATTAGTCCTCAGAATATGTCAAGCAATATTCCTTGGAAATTGGTCCCAGTTATGTTATACATTTTCAGGAAGCCTCAATCTAAGATGTGACATGAAATTGTCAGGATGAAAGGCAAGGAATTCTCCTTCTCTGCTTGTGTTCACCGTAGTTCCCTGGTATACTTATAGGACATACTTTACAGAGGAAATGTCCATTGCCCTAGGACCTGAATAGACTTTTTAGGTCGATTTATTTTACCTCATGGAATTAAAGAAAAAATTCATGCATGAAAAATTAAACATAATTTAACTCAAAGGGAAGAAATATTTTGGAGAAATTTGAGGCTTCTTAAATAGTTTCCATATTTTATTTGTGAGAAAAACTTGACTTTTACCAATTTCTAGACAGATAATAGTGGTAACAAAAGTACTGTGCTCAAAGGTATTATTAGAGAATATTTGATATAAAGCCATAGTTAATAAAGCATTAAAGCCTATCTTTACTTATTATATATCTAGCAGATTGTTAAAAATCATTTATATTTGGGAATATAGTGTTATGTGCATGACTTCTGGACTCAACTGAGCTCTGGAGAATCACAGGGCCACTACTTGTTGTGGCTCTGTATAAGTTACTTGGCCTTCTGTGCTTTTTTCTTCATCTATAATTATTGTAAAATAAGAATCACTATGATATAATATTTTCATCTGGATAAATGTGTTAATGAAGGGAGGCATTTAAAATAATGTCAAGTATATTCTAATTATGCAATATATATGATTTTCTATTATACTCTACTCAATGATGATTCATACCTAATATTTATTTGGCAGTCAAACAAAGATCTTTTTCATTCATATTTTGAAAACTACTTTGTATTATGGCTCTCTAGTACACTAAGCTAATTTTTTTAAATGTCAGATCATTCACATAAACAAAAACACTTTTGAAATCATTCATGCTAAGTAACTCCTTTGATTTCTCAACAGTTTACAACAGTTTACAATAGTTAAATGCTAAGGGAAACAGGAATAATACAAATGTGCCTGACTTCATCCTTATGGGACTGACAAACTCTGAAGAAATCCAGCAGATCCTTTTTATGCTGTTTCTTCTGATATACCTGATTATTGTGCTGGGAAATGCAGGGATGTTGCTGATAATTCACCTGGGTCTCCACCTTCACACTCCCATGTATTTTTTCCTGAGTCACGTGTCATTCCTTGACCTCATATACTCAACAGTCATCACACATAAAACTTTAGAGAACTTACTGACTTCCACCAGGTATATTTCATTCATGGGCTGCTTCACACAGATGTATTTTTTTTCTTCTTTGGTGTCACTGACACCAAATAAAAGGGGCAGAAGAACCATATATAGGGAATATAAAATGAGTCTAACTCTCTCTGCATACATTAGCATCCTTTAATTAGTTTGCATTGCTGTTGAGCAGTCATCTATTTGATTACAAATGCTCAGGGACATTTCTAAGAATATCCTTTTAGAAATATACATAGTAATTGCAAGCCATAAAATATGTGCTAAAACTGTGGTTTAAATATAAATATAAATATTTATAAATTAATTAGTTTCTGATTAATATTAAAATTAGAATGGATATTTCTAAATCTGTAGAGTTCTTATAATGATTAAACTAGATGTTGAATGATAAATTTAACACAGTACTGGGGGCCAGTGGATTGGGTGCCGGTTCACCACATGGGAGGTTTGGTTCCTGGGGACCTCTCCAAGTGGGCAGACCACCTTGAGAAGGCAAGCCACCATGGGTGGGGCAGAGCCACCATGGGAAGAGCAAAAAGCTGCCACAGGCAGGGCAAAGCTGCCATGGGCAGGGCAAGTCGCCCGCAAATGGAGCAGAGCTGCCGCAAATGGAGCAGAGCTGCCCACGAGTGGGGCAAGCCGCCTGCATGGTGAGCTGACTCAGCACATCGCTGCAATGGGGGGAGACAAAGCAGACATAGAAGAACACAAAAAAATGAACACACAGCAAGAGCAAGCAGAAAGGGGGGGGATATGTAACAAACAAACAAAATTTAACACAGTACTAATAAATTTTGGCCACTATCATCACACTACTTACATCCTTGCAAAATTTTGTCTATACAATGCCTTTTGTTATGAAAATATTTGCTGGTGTTTTATAAATAATTTTGGTTTATCTTATTCATAAGCAACTAAAAAGGAAAAATTAAACTCCAATATTCGGTCTTAGAGCAAAGTAAAATATTGTGATAGAATTAAGTTCTAAAAATAATGAGAAATTTTCTCATGAATTACAACAAGTATATAATATTAATACAGGTTGTTAATACCTGGGTAGATTGGGGGGAAATACACCACATATAGGTAGTAGTAATATTTTGATGATGTTCTTCGATACTTTGAAACAATTGTTTCACAACAATGCAAAGTTTTAGTGGTGGGGTGATATATGGGAAGCATGTGTGATGAAGTGCATATTTGTTTTTTTAGTTCACAAATTTACTATACACTTATTGTTTATGTATGTTAGTGTATTAATGATAAAATTGAATAAAAAAGAAATAAAACTTTTGAGAACATTGAAGAAAATATAAAAATGTTTGTAATAGTTAAAAAAATAGAAATGTCCTAATCACTATTGATAGTTTTCTTAGGTCTTCTTGAAAAATCTTACATATGTGTCTCTATATATTACATATTTATACAAATAATCATCATTTTCTGTTTATCTTTTGCAGCTTTCAGTTTCCACTCATCCCTAAAATATTTAGTAAAACATTTCTCATTTATATCTGTTAGATGAATGCTTTCTTGGTACATAAGCAAAATAAAAAAATCTCATCTTGCAATGCTTTAGACCTCACATTTTATAACTTCATGAGGTCAAATATCTGTGTGCAGGAATAAATCTTTTGTGTCTACATACTAATCATTTATAAACCTTCCTCTTCTATGATGTGTCAATAGCTTCAGTAATTAGCTTTTCTTTTTTAATTTCAATATCATTCAAAAATGTTTTCCTTTCTCCCATTTTCTTTAAGTTTTTTACACTGTTTAAAAAGAAATAAATTCTTTATATAAATTATTTGCTCATTAAAGAAAATTGAGAAAATTTATAAAGCTGAGAATGGATAATCAATCCAAATTTTGCATCATCCCATAAGTTTTATTCAGATAGTTGGAGAAATTTTCCTCTATACAGTATGGAATTGCAGTTTTAATTTTCTCTATTGTTCATTGCATATTTAACAAAGTCTGTTTTCTTCATTTTCCAGGTATTTGATTGTTATAGCTAAATTTTTCCAATGGTTATTTCTTTGCATTGAAGTGAGTTGTGTTCTTGTAGCTTATATTATATTTTCTTTGTAGAATTATATCTGGATGTTTTACAAAATGGTTTTTAAATAATTAATATAATGTCCAACTTCTGTACTATGGTTTAAATGTTTAACAACTTTTCACCAATTTCTCACTGTTCATTAATTTATTCAAATAATTAAAATGTGCTTGGGAACCAGCTGTGAATCAATTGGTAGAGCCCTGGTTTAGCACATGGGAGGCCCCGGGTTGGGTTCCCGGGGCCTCCTCAAGAAGGCTGGCCACCACTCGCAGGGCAAGCCGCTGTGTGGTGAGCTGACTCGGTGGGATGCTGCAGCAGAGGGAGACAAGCAGACACAGAAGAACACAAAAGCAATGAACACAGCAAGAACAAGCAGCAAGTGGGGGATATATAAATAAATAAAAATAAATCCTAAAAAAATGTGCTTTATTTTCTTCTACATCCTGAATTTCTATGGAAATTTAAAATTATCATATATAATATTGATATAAATTATTCTATTATGAAAAATTTTTGCTCTGAACTCTATATAATCAAGAATCTATATTGATTGTATTCCTTTTGTTTTCTTTGCAATCAGAGATATCTTTGGTAAGCACTTATTTTTAAATAATGTATTTTTTACTAGTCTCCCTTCTTGTACACACATTGTTTCTTATATTTATAAAATATTTATATTATTCTGGTTATTTATGAAGAGTGCTGGCCTTGCTTTTATTTTTGTACATTTTTATAAATTGTAAAATGTTTTGGCAATGATGGTCAACTGATTCTCTAATTTTTCAGACAATAATAAGTTCAGTATATGCTTAAGTTTTAATTAAATACAGAATACCCTATCCTCTTCTATTTTAGAAAGCACTTATGATGTTTTCAATTAAATTTAATATGAAATTTGGAAAATATGTAAACTCTGGATTATTTGTTTGGTCACTTTTATAACCCTATTTATATCAGTGCATATAATAAATTACATAAGATTTTATCTGAAGTATTTTTTTTAAAGATTTATTTATTTTATTACATATCTCCCCTCCCCCCCCCACTGCGGTGCCGCGCCAAGAGTGGTCACTGCGCAGGCGCAGCTTTCCCCGCTTATGGGCGGTCTCTGCATCTCTTCACGGCCGGCTTTCAGTTTGCGGGTGGCTGGCTGCGCTCCATCTGCGGGCGACCTGCCTTGCCTTTGGCGGCTCTTGCCATATCCGTGGCAGCTTCTTGCCCTGCCCACGGCGGCTCCAGTCCGCCCATGGCGGCTTGCCATTCTCAAGGCGGTCTGCCCGCTAGGAGAGGTCCCCGGGAATTGAACCCGGGGCCTCCCATGTGGTATGCTGGCGCCCTATCCACTGGACAATCGAGCCGGCCCCAATCTGAAGTATTTTTAAGACAAAATCCTTTTGTTCATGATAGTATGTCAAAATCATATGTATTGTAAAAGTTGAAGTCATTAAATAACAAATAGATTAAGACTAGAATAGATTATGTCAAAATATATTTGTTTTCATTTACAAATTATTGATGTTACATCATAATGATAAAAATAGATTATATTTACTGAGCACCTACTGAGTGCCAGACAATATTCAAATGGCTTTAGGTATATAATTTAAAGAGTTTATCTTCACATGCTGACTGTAAGACTGGTGTTTTAAATGTCTAAAATTTAATCTCAATTAATAGAATGCCATCCTCTTACTTGTTCAGGAAAGTCTTAAGAACAGTCCTCTAATTTTCTCTATGTCACACACATCACATCTAGTCCATCATAATATATTAATTCATGTGCACAATATATTTGAAGTGCGATTATTTCTCAACACCTCTTCTGCTACACTGTGGTCAAAAGACCCACCATCTGCATGTCTAAAATTTAGCTGGAGCCTTCTTGAGTTTCCCTGTTTTCTACTATATCCCCCTTGACTTTATCTCAATGATGGGACCAGATTAGTATTGTTAAAAAGTAAGTTGCATCATGTCGCTTTGCTTCAGAAAACCTACACATCTTCCCATCACACTAAGGGTAAAAATCAAAATATTATAAGACACTCTGGATTCCACATGAGCTTGCCCTTCTTCTTACACCTATGAACGCACCCTTTATGATTTTGCCTGCCCTGTTATCTCTGGTGCAGCCACACTGACCTCCTTATGCTTCCCTATTCACATCAGTCCAGATGCTGCCTGGACTTCCATTTCTTCCTTTTCCTGAAATTCGCTTTGCCCACATGACTGCATGGACCTTTTCTCATTCTCTTTCTCATAAGTTCATCCCTTACCACCCTACTTAAAATCACATCTACCTCATCCCTTGTCCTTGCTGCATTTGTTTTCCACAGAAGTTACCAAATCTAATTGTCTATATATTTTGCCAAAACCCTTTGTTTCCTGTCAGTTTTCCTCCACTATGAAAGCTTTATGAGCACAAGATTATTATCAATTAGGTTTAATCCTGTTTCCCCAGTACTTAGAAAATTGCCTTTATAAATGTATTTGAGTGGCTGCATTTTAGAGGATGTAACTGGGGCACAGAGTAATTTCAAAACTTTTTCATCAACAGTCAGCAGGTTAAAGGTCAAGCTCACATTTGAATCCAGACAGTCTCGCTGTAGAGCACATGTCCCTCATCACTACTCTATGGTATGACTGTTTTTCTTTAAAAGTATACTTCTCTCAAGTGAGTTGAAAAAAAATCTATTTCCTTATTATATATTTTTAAAAACTAATAAAATAAAGTTTTGTAAAAGTGCATATTGCTGACAGGTATTCTGTAAAGTTGTTGAGAGAAGACAGTGTGACTTTGGCAATACCATCTAAATCTTTTCAAACATACATATAGAGTCTTCTTTACAGAAAATAAGAAGTTTTTAAAGGAAGGAAAGATTTATCAGGTGATATGATTGGGATGGCATGAGAACCTGTATTAGTTAGGTACTGGCTATGTTGGTATAAGAAAAGTGTCAGAAACAGAGTGGCTCAACATTGGGGAAAGTATCATCCTTGGATGTAGCAATGTGCAGACTTTTGCTGACCATAATTTATTGGTGGTACCATTCCATGAGATAACTCTAGGACTCAGGCTTCTTCTATGTTCTTGCTCTACTATCTTCCAAGATGATCTCCTTTTTGTGCATGTATGAAGACGTTTCAGATTGTACTCTCTGTCCACCTCCCAGTCTGAGGGAAATGTGAGATTTACACATTGGGAAAATAAATCCTTTTTTTCATGTTATAGAGATGTTCAGGTTACCTATTTTTCTGGTGTAAGCACCTTTAAAGAATTGTACATTTCATCAAAATTATGACATTTAACAGCAAAAGATATTTATGTCATTTTATTACTATCCTTTTATTTTTTCTGATTAACTATGATGTTATTCATTCTTTCATTCCTTTATTGGCAATTTTGTCTTTTCAGAGTGGTTGCTCTAGGGATTATTAATGTTTGACTGGTAGAGATACAATTAATCTTTCCCTTTCTTTGTGATATATTTGTCATAAATTTTACTTTTATACATAACCCAGGCTTCACAATGAATCATTGTAGTTTTCCTTTAGGCAATTATTTTATAGCAACTGATTTTTTCACAAGTTCAACATTTGATATATTTACCTTTATTTTTATATTTTGACATTATTATTTCTTTGAGTAGACCAAAGGTTCCTTCTGTTACCATAATCCTTCTGCCTGGAAAATTTTTGTTTTACAAGTCTGCTGGCTATAAATTATTTCTATGTGTGTGTGTGTGTGTGTGTGTGTGTGTGTGTGTGTGTGTGTTAATTTTCTTTCCAAGGTCTTATTTTACTATTATTTTATTGTTTGTAAGATATTTAAGTGGATATTGAATCCTGAAATAACTGTTATCATCCTTCAGTATTTGAAAGATGTCTCTCCATTTTGTTCTGGCTTGTATCATTTTATGATGTCTGTTAAAATTTCATTTTTTCTTCTGTATATTATATTCATGAATTTGAGGTTTGATGACTTTCCTTATTTTCAGAAAAGTTTATTTCATTATCTCCTTAAATATTTTTTTCATATGCACTCCATTTCTATTCTTGTTGTAGTAATCTAACTATATGTTTATTATAGGGTTTGGTATTGCTCCACAGATTTTGGATACTTTTTTACCCAATGCTTCATACTTTTCTTTAATATTTTTTTCTGTTTAATTCCTATTGGCTTATCATCAAATTAACTGATTCTTTTCACAACTTTGTTGAACCTATTTACAACCCTTTTAATGGACTTTTTTGTTTCTTATTTTGTGTATGTTTTTCAATGCTCTATTTCTAGCATTGTATTGGACATTAACTTATAGATTATGTCCTTATGATGCAATTTCTCATGAATCCACACATGTTGTTATCCTCTCAAGTAGATCCTATAACCAAGTCATTGTCCATGATGTTTAGTCCAAAACCACCAGTAACACTTATTTTGAAACAATTTGGTTTTATTACTCATTGCATTGAGGAAGAACACATGCCATTGGAAAATGCAGAGTTTTATATAATTATATAATGTGTTTTATAAAGAACATATTATATAAAAAGGAACAAAAACAAAAACAAACAAAAGAGCATAATACAAGACCCAGGCATCAGTTGTGTAACTAGGGAGGGGATACAAGGAAGCAAAGATTTATTATTCTTTGGATGAAGTCAGAATGTAGGAGAAATTCCATGATTATCAACAGACTTTATCACTAGGCAGACTAAATAAGTATAAAACTATAATTGCTAAAGATGTGGAAATTCCTCATTTAGTAGGAAAAGAGGAGGACATTGTTTGATATTTTGCGTGTTTCTCAGTGACTTTGTCTGAAGATCTCCCAGCCTGTCCTTAGTCTTTCTCATGAGCATTTGTATACACCCACAAAGAAGATATTGACAGTGAACACAAAGCCCTTGAATCTAGGGTTCACTGTTTTTCTCTACTTGCACTGCTGCTCACACTTGGTTTTAACAATTCTGTAAAATGTATCTGTATTCTCCCTTGTGTGCTTCTACTGTGGCCACATTTTTCTCCCATCCTCTGTGAAAGATGAAAGAGTTCATTAGTCCCATCTCCTTTTTGTGGGTCTTGTCTCTCTTTCAGATTTGATTTTTCAGATGTTGCAGCCTCATCTTTTTGGTGGGATGAAGAAACTTTATGATTGTGTTGATAAATGGATTTTAGCTACTTTATTGAACCTATTGACAAAATGGTCTGTGTAGATTTCTATATTCTAAGTAGTAGTGGAAGTTCTATATTTCCTTTTAAAGCTTATTCAATGCGGTGACTTAAAATACTTCCTTTCTGGAAAACTCTACACTTGCCAGAACAATATTTTTCTAAGTTCTAGCATTTCACCTTGGAAATGTAAAGAACCTCAGAATCATTGTATGTATAACTGTATAACTTTTACAGTCTTCCTTTCTTCCTCCTCAGACATCTTCTTTCTACTCTCCTCCTCCTCCTCCTTCTTCCTCTTCCTCCTGCACCTCCTCCTTCTAATGTTAATGTTGTCTAAGGTAATAATAATAGTATAATAATAATAATAATTCTACTACTTTTACTATATTTGATATTGCTCACTCTGGCCCAAAAACTGCAAATTCTACATTTACCAACCAATTAAATGATCTATCAAAGCCAGTGGAATTTAGTTTTCTAACAGTTGTGCTTCTTGCATAGTTTTGTTTTTCTTTCTGCCATTGACAAACTGAAGACCTTCAATGATTCATATAGCATTTTATGGGGTCTGTTAATGCAGTTTGCAAAGTAAAATGACCTGTCTGTTGTTTCACTCTATGTACTAAAGTGCTTAAAACCACTTATTCTATGTCCAGTTTAGGTTCAAACTCTGGTTTCACACTTAAGGGCTTTGGGGACTCAATCATATTACTTAGAGATGATGTGCCTCTTTTTCTTCAAAAGTGATTATGTGAAATAATAGAACAATATTTTAGAGTTGTTATGAGGGTAAATGACTTAGTATATACAATACATTTATATAATGTCCAGTAAGACAGAGCTGCATGTAAGTCCTAACAGTTGTTACTATTACTCATTCTGCAATATCACCATTCATTCAAAAATATTTTCTGTATAAACTATATGTTTCAGGTATTGTGTTGTGTCCTGGGGATACAACTTTGTGGACAAACAGATACAATTCTTGCATTTATCTTTCACCATTGTAGACTCAGGTACATCACTGAAGTGATGGCAATAATTGTATCAAGACTGATATTTTTCTTGTGGGTCCTAATCACTTATAATAATAATAGATTGATTTCTTCATATTCAAAATATTTTTTATTTTATTCCTTTCAATTATGCCTTTACCACATCAGCATAAATACTTCTTTCTCAACCTCCCTTTAGTTAATATTTATGACCACCAGTCCTCACATGGTACTTTTTAAATTAGAGAAAACAGGCTTTGGGTTTTCCCATTCAAGTCATTAACACATCTTTTCATTAAATGAAAAAATTATAAGTATTTCATACTCTTATAGTCACTCAAATATTTGGTTAATTAGAATAGATGATTCGGTGTTCTAATTTATTTTGTCTTATTTTTATTTGCAAACACAGATATCAGTCTAAAATCTGCCTTCTCTGACACCTGATTTGAGCATTTCTGTTTCTCTGCATTTATTCTTCTCATTAATTCTATGAAATTATTTTTGATTGGTATTTGCAATTTTCCTAAATAATCTTTACCTTATTTTTTCCAGAAGATTGTTAGAATGGGGTTTTCTTTTCTTTCATTATAACTATTCTAAAAGGCCTTTTCTCTTACTGATATGATCCACGTCAATGTAGTAAAAATGAAGGTTGAATAACATTGCAAATTTAAATAATTTACAGAAAATTATTTGCAAAAGATTATGTGACCTCATGAGTGAATAAAAATTCTGATAGGGAGAACAAAATTTTTTTAACTCTCCTTTAAATAACTAGTAAATTCTAGGCTCCAACCAGTGTTAACCAAGAGATAATAAATGAAACCTTGGATTCTGGTACAAGAAACACTTTGATTCTTACATTTTTAAATGATAGACTTTATAGGAAAGATATTTATTTTATTTTAACTTTCACTTCTTTTATCTTTTTACACTCAAATATTAAGGCTGATAACTGGATGCAAAGTTTTTTTTATCATTTTCACAGTAATGTTTAATTATTATTCTATATGCCTACTTTAATTATTATTTAGATTGTATTTATTTATTTATTTCAGTAAATCCACAGTCAACAATACATAAACAAGCATAATGCATTGAAAAAATAATTTCTTGATTATTTTCTTCATAATAATTCTACCATTCCTGTCAGAATGTGTGAGGGATCTGGAAAGCTTACAGATTGTCAAGAAATGGGACTCTCCAAAGCAATAGAATGCACAACTATTTACTATTTAAAGAAGACATAATGGTAAGTATTTCAGCAAGAAATGTGATTGAAACATGAACTTTCACACCAATTTTAATTCAATAACAGTGCATCTTTCCAATAAACACCTTGATTAATTCTGTTCAGCAAAACACAAGAAGACCTAAGGAAACTAGGCCAACCTAATTCAGATATTCCATATTTAAAGTTGTTTTTAAATTATGAAGATGCAGATGAAGACTCAACAGCCCAAGAGAGGTTGCTAAAGGGCAGGGAACATTGCATTCATACCAAAGTTCATTTATAAAACTCTATTATGATTAATATATAATTTCTTTAAATTTTCAAAATTTAAAATATAATTAGCTACATTACCTGACAAAAATACATTTTAAAATTAATATTCAAAATGTTTAAAATGCAAGACCTTTCAATTGGAAAAATCAAAATAGATAAAATGATAAATGTGACTTTAAGTTATTTGTGGTCAAGTAGGAGTTCAATTATTTAACTCCAGGATATTTATATGATTGCCAATATGAATAATGCATAGTACTGCATTTAAGATAGAGTGGCCACCAGATGGATAAGGGAAATATTAAATTCTTGTATTATTAAATACGTTAAAAATATAAAAAGTAATGTGTTAGGAGGGGGTGTGGCTCAAGCAGTTGAGCATGACACTCCCACATGGGAGTTACCAGCTTTGTTTCCCAGTGCCTCCTAAAGAAATTAGACAACAAGCAAAAACAAAGAGCAGACCACAAGCAAAAACAATGAACAAAACAATGAGCAAACAGTAGAGGGAGCAAACTCAGGGGAGCTGATGTGGCTCAGTGGATGAGTATCGGCCTCCATATGAGACCTGGGCTCAATCCCTGTTCCTGGTACCTCAAAAGAAAAAAAAAAGAAAGAAAAGAAAAAGTAATGTGCTATTTCTATGTACTAGAATAAAACCAATTAATTTAACTTAGAAGTGGTAGAAATTAAATGATAAAACTAGAATAACAATAAATTAAAAGGAAATAAAATTTAAAAACATTTATCAAAAAGAAAAGTAAATAAATAAGCCCCAAAAAAAGTTTAAAAAATACATGAAGGATAAAAGAGATTGATAACAATTACAGAGGAAAATATAGTTAGATATGTTTCAAACTAGATGATCATTTAAATCAGAAAATATTTGAAATCTTTGCACAGATTTTGGTTTCTGCCATGAAAGTGTAAGTTGTACATGAATTTACCTGTCATCTTAACTCTAACACTGAATAAAATGCAGATGTAAACTGTTTTATGGTTTTGGAAACAGACATAGCAGATCAGTTTTCCATGACATAATGGAAATATATGTGATTGGACTCATATTTAACCTGACTTTCTGTACTGCTTGTTGACTTACAAATTACAGAGTACAAGCAGAGTATAAAGGTCTTGCATAGCTGAAGAGCAGGGATTGGAGTTTCTGCCATTACAGAATTTGGAAGAGAGAAAATAGTTATCAAAAGAAGATGACTCAAATGTTGGTACTGGGATTCTCTGTAGGGCTTCCACTGAAGACGTAACTGTATATGTGTGGATGAAAAATCATCAGGCCAAGAGAAGTTACTAAAGGACTGAGAACAGTGTACTCATACCAAAGTTCATGAAGGGCTGGGAGAAGTTGGATTTATGGCCCAGTCAGTAAGATGAATATCTTTGACTAACTCAGGCATCAAGTTAAGACAACAAAACAAAACAAAAAAACAACAAAGCACATTTGAAATAAGGAGAATACACTGCAATGAATACCATTTCCTAAGACTGAGGACAAAATGAAATAGATCATCCTTAACAAAGAATAATAAAAAAACCTGAGAAAATCAAAAGGCATTGCTGGTAATTTATTGCAAGCCAGAAAAAAAAAACCTTTATTTAAATACAACACAATCTAGGCTCCCTACAATGTATCATTCACAAAGTACAGTATATTATAAAATTAAATTATCAAACATAAAAAAAACACAAAAATGTGAACCACATTAATGAAAAAAAGTTTATAGAAACAGGCTTCAAGATCAACACAAAGTTTGAATTAGCAGCCAAGGACTTTAAAAGTTTTGAACATATGTTTAATGACCTTAGGAAAGGATGTTTCAGTGAGGAAATATATGGAAAAATCATAGCAGAAAAAAATGCAGACTAAAATAAAAATGAACTAAATAGAAATTCTAGAAAGGAAAAATAAAATATATGCTAATGACAAATTTGCCAGAAGGACTCTAAAGCCAATTGGAGGTTATCAAAGAGAGAATCAATAAATTTGAAACCAGATCAATAAATGTTAAGGAGAAAATTAAAAGTAAAACTAGAAAATTTCTTTGGTGAATGAAAATGAAACTACAACTTACCAACATTTATGGAATGTCATGAAGGCAGTTCTTAGAATTTTAGAGCTTTAACTGCATACATTAAAATAGAAGACTTCACATCAGAGAACTGGCCTCAAAACTTAAGGCACTAGAAAAAGAAGAGGAAACCCAAAGCAAGCTGAAGGAAGGAAATAAAAATTATAGCAGAGATAAATGAAATAGGAAACCAAATACAATAGAGTGAATAAAAAATGTTGGTTCATTGAAAGAATCAACAAAATTGATAAACATTTAGCTAAACTGACAATGAAAAAAAAAGAGAGGATACAAATAACAAAAGTCAGAAATGAAAAGTGGTACAGCACTACCAATCCAACTGTTATTTAGATTCCAAAAGAAATAGATCTCAACAAACCAATTACTACTAAAGAAATACTTTCTGTGCCCTACAAAGTAAAGACCAGAACCAGATGACTTTGGAATTCTACCAAACATTCCAAGTAGACATAACTCAAATTCTGCTCAAACTATTCCAAAAATTTGAAGAGGTGGAAACACACCCTAATTCATTTCACAAGGCAAAATCACCCACATACCAAGCTAGATAAAGATACCACAAGAAAGAAACCTATAGACCAATTCTCTTATGAATATAGATGTAAAAATCCTCAAGAAAAAAATACTAACAAAGAGACTCCAACAGCATATTTAAAGAATTAGATGGCAGGTTCAAGTTTGATATATCCCTGGGATACATTCGCTCAACATAATAAAATCAATTAAAGTAATATGCCAAATTAACACAATGAAGGAAAATAGACACATGATCATCACAATTGATGCAGAAAAGGGAACTGACAAAATCCAACATTACTTCAGGTTAAGAACATGTAGAACACTAGGAATAGAAGGAAACTTCCTCAACATGATAAAAGGCATATACCCAAAGCTCCCAGCTAACAACCTACTTAATGGTGAAATTCTGAAAGCTTTCTCTCTAAGATCAGGAACAAGATGAAGGTGCCCATTGTCACCACTGTTATTCAACATTATATTGAAAGTTCTTGCTACAGCAATTAGGCAAGATGATAAATCATCCAAATTGTAAAGGAAGAAGTAAAATGTTCCTTATTTGCAGATGATATAATCCTATATGCAGGCAATCTTAAAGAAAACCACAACAAACTTCCAGAACTAATAAAGGAATTCAGGAAAATGGTGGGATACATGGTCAACACACAAAAATCATTAGTGTTTCTATACAAAGACAATGAACAATTAGAAGAAGAAATCAAGAAAAAATTCCAAACACAATAGCAATTAAAGAATAAAATATCTTGGAATAAAATTAACAAGGTATGTAAAAGACTTGTGCACAGAAAACTGCAAAACACTGCTAAAAGAAATCATGAGGAACTAAATAAATGGAGTGTATTCTGTGTTGATGGATTGGAACACTAAATATCATTAAGATGTCAATCCTATCCAAAGCAATTTATAGATTCAACACAATCCCAATCAAACTTCTAAAAAACTTTTCAGAAATGGAAAAGCTAATCATCAATTTTATATGGAAGGTAAAGGGACCCTGAATAGCTAAAGCCATCCTGAAAAAGAAGAATGAATTTGGAAGACACACACTTCCCAATATTAAAAGTTATTAGAAAGTCACAGTAATCCAAACTACACGATACTGGCCCAAGGACAACATATAGGCCAATGGATTAGAATTGAGAGCTCAGGAATCAAACCTCACATCTACTGCCAACTGATTTTGAATTAGGAGACAAAGACCACCCAATTGAGAAAGAGTAGTCTCTTCAAAAACTGCTGTTCAGAGAACTGGATCTCTATTGGCAAAAAAACAAAACAAAACAAAACAAACAAACAAAAAAAAACAACCACAGGAGGACCCCTTCTTAACACCATATTAAAAATCCAACTCTAAATGGATCAAAGACCTAAATATAAAAGAACCATCAAAATACTGGAAGAAAATGTAGGGAAGCATCTTAAGGACTTTGTGTTAGGCAAAGCTTTCTTAGACTATACACCAAGAGCACAAGCTAGAAAATTAAAAAAAACAAAAAAATACCCATAAATGAAACCTCATTAAAATTAAAATCTTTCATGTCCCAAAACACTTTATCATGAAAGTAATAGGACAACCTACACAATGGGTGAAAATATTTGAAAACAACATAAATGATAAAGATTTAATATCCAGAATATATAAGTAAATCCTTCAATGTAACAAAAGTACAAAAACAATTATAAAGGGGCAAAAGTGTTGAACAGATATCTAACCAAAGAATATATAACAAAGGGAAGAAAGCACCTGAAATATTTCAACATCACTAGCCATCAGCGAAGTGCAAATCAAGACCACAATGACATACTATTTCACACCCATTAGAATGGCTGTTATTAAAGAAAAGAAAGGAAAATAAAAGTGTTGGAGAGGATAAGGGGAAATCAGAACAATTATTCATTGTGTTGTAAAATGGTGCAGCTATTGTGTGAAAGAGTTTGACAATACCTCAGAAAACTAAGTATAGAACTGCCATATAGTTCAGCAATCCCATTTCTGTGTTAATATGCAAAGGAAGTGAAAGCAATGACACAAACAGGTATTTACACAGTGATGTTCATAGTGGCATTATTCACAATTATCAAGAGATGGAAGCAACCCAAGTACCCATCAACTGATGAATGGATAAATAAAATGTGTTATATACATACAATAAATGAAATATTCAGTCATAAACTGGAATGAGGTTCTGAAATACGTGGCAACATGGATGAACCTTGAAGACAGAAAATGTCAAATACTTAATGATCTTTTCCATATAAAACAATTAGAATAAGCAAACCAATGGAGTTAGTATCTAGAATATAGGTTACCAGGGAACAGGTGGGGATAAGAAATGGGAAATTAAGCCTTAAAATGTAAAAGTTTCCCATCTAGAATGATGGAAATATTTTGGTGATGGATGGTGGTGATGGTAGCACAATATTATGAACACAATTAACAGCACTGAAATATTTATCTGAAAGTGAGTAAAAGAAGAAATGTAATGTTGTATATATGATAAGAGAATAGATTTTTTTAAAGTATCCATGAAACTACAGTAGGCAAACAGTGGACCTTGAGTAAATCATGGATTTAGTTTACAGCATAATTATAAAAGTGTGCTATCATCAATTGTATCAAATGTTTGACACCAATGCAAGTTGGAGGGGTGGTGTATGGGACTCCTGTATTTTATGCAAGATTTTTCTGTTAAACCACAACTTTTCAATAATGAAAAAATAAAACATAGATAAGGCCCTCCAGGTTCATCCATTTATATATTCCAATTTTGTGTAAACTCCACAATTTGTTTATCCCTGTATACCTGGGTTGTTTCCATCTTTGGACTATTGTGAATAATGTTGCTATGAGCATTAGTGTGCAGATGTCTATTCATGTTACTGATTTCAGTACTTCTGGGAATGTACATAGCAATGGCATTGCCAGGTGTCATGGCAAGTCTATATGCAACTTCCTTAGGAAATGACTGTCTTCCACCGAGGCTGTACCATTCTACACTCCCACCAACAATTAATTAGTATTCTGATCTCTCCACATCCTCCCCAACATTTATAGTTTTCTCACTCTTTAATAGTGGTCATTCTAATAGGTGTGAAATATCTCAGTGTAGTATTGATTTGCATTTCCCTATTCACTAGTGATGTTGAACAGTTTTTCATGTGTTTCTTCACAATCTGTATTTCTTCTTTGGACAGTTGTTTTTTCAAGATTTTTCCCCATTTTTCATTGGAAAGTTTGTCCTCTTACTGTTGAGTTGTATAATCTCCTTATATATCATGAATATTAAACCCTTATGAGATATGTGATTGACAAATATTTTCTCCCATTGAGTCAGCTACATTTTCACCATTTTACAAAGTCCTTTGAGGGGCAAAAGTGTTGAAATTTGAGGAGGTCCCATTTTTCTATTTTTTCTTTTGTTGCTTGTGCTTTGGGTGTAAGTTTTAAGAAACTACTGTCTACTACAAGTTCTTGAAGATGTTTTCCTACATTTTCTTCAATGAATTTTATGATTGCTGTTTTTACATTTTGGTCCTTGATCTGTTTAGAGTCAATTTTTTAAATAAGGTGTAAGATAGGGGTCTTTTTATTTCTTTTTTGTATATGACTATCCAGTTCTCCTGACACCACTTGAAGATACTGCACTGTCCTGCTGGGTTGACTTAACAGCCTTGTCAAAAATCACTTGACTGGGAGCAGATGTGGCTCAAGTCATTGAGCTTCTGCCTCCCAGAATCTGGGAGGTCCTGGGTTTGTTTCACGTGCCCACTGACAAAAACAAACAAAAAGCAAAACAAATGAAAAAAAACTCAGGGAAGCCAATGTGGCTCAGTAGTTGAGCATCAGTTTCCCACATATGAAGTCCCAGGTTCAAATCCCAGTCCTGATACCTCAAAATAACAACAAACAAACAAACAAAAAAACTTGACTGTAGATGTGAGGATCAATGTTTGTTCCATTGGTCAATCTATTTGCCCTTATGCCAGTACCATGCTCTTTTTACCGGTGTAGATAAGTAATATGCCTTAAAGTCAGGAAGTTAGAGTACTCCAACTTCACTCTTCTTTTTTAAGACATATTGGCTGAAAGGAGACCCCTTACACTTCCAAATAAATTAGATTTTGGCTTTTCAATTTCTGGAAAAAAACCTGGATGAACAGGGCAGACATTATGTTAAGTTACACAAAAGGAAAAATACTGTATGATTGTCTTGTTATGAACTTAATATATAATGTGAAATATAAATATATTATGTGAAATATGAATATGGGTAAAATTGCATATATATGACTGTTTTTCTTTGAAGCTGAACAATGTAAGTTAATATTGGAAAATGTTAATATAAGACCCTCCCAAAAAACAACATTATACTAAGTGAAGGAGACCAGATATAGATTACTACATATTGTGTGATTCCATTTATATAAAATGTAAATAGAAACCAATTTATAAAGATTAAATGATATTAGTGGTTATATAGGGTTGAGGAAGGAATTCTAAGAGGTGTGAGGTCTTTCATTTCAGAGTAATGAAATTATTCTAAAATTTTTGATATGATGAATGTACAACATTCTGATTATAGTAAAAGCAATTGATATACACTTTGGATAGATCATTTGGTATGTGAATATATCCCAATATAACTTTTTAATAAACAAATAAATAATTGTGCAAGAATAGCCAGAAATAACAGCTATGTACAACAGGGAAACAGAGAAAGATTGAGAGGTAAGGAATTTTCTTGTTTGTTTGTCTATTTATTATTATTATTATTTGAATAATGAAAATGTTCTTATAATGATTGAACTCATGTATGCACAATGATGTGATTACACCAGATACTACTGATTGCACACTTGGAAGGAATTGTATGCTTTATTTATATGAATCAATAAAATTGATTTGTTTAAAAAATAAGTAGATAAGTAATAAGATGATAAAAACTACACTTGTAAATATGTGTATATAAATAAAGCTGTTAAAATTAGACTATTAGAAAAATTAGAGCTGCATATTCCAGGATTATGAGGGATGGTATAAAATAAAAATAGAGCCAATTATTCAGAAAAGTATAAAATTTATTATCAATAGAGTTTCAAATTGTGAAAAATTGAGAGGCTTACAAGAAGTAATAGATTTATTTTAAATCATGACATTAAAAATAATTGTCAGAGATAAAGTTCAAATTTTGTTGAAATGTAGGATAAAGAAGACATGGTCCCTTTCTGCTTCTTATTTCTCATATTCAGCTTTTTCTTTACCATCAGAGATGTTATATTGGCATCCCAAAAATAAAGATTTAGCAAAAAGATTAATTATAAACAACTTGTGAAGTAGTCCTCATTTGACTATTACTTATATTATTTGAAAGAATACTTAATGACTTTAAAAAATTTATCTCAATGCTGGGGTGATAAACTCCCCTATGGTGATTTTTCAAGGTGTAAGCAGACCCTATTGAGGTGACATTGATATAGAGCATCTTGAACACCAAGGTCCCCTATGTGAAATAAATTAGTGATATGTTTTAATTTCCAGATACGTTTTCCTCAGAATCACTGAATTTTTGATGAAATGAAAAATTGTACACTCAAAGTTTTATCAAATATTTAATATATAATTTTTAATTCCTTGATCTATACAATGAAATTCTCTCTTGAAATTCTGCAGTTTAAAAGCTATTTCTTGTATGAATTGATTTTAAATCTACATGAAATTTGATTTTATTTTCATTAATTTTAAAAATTCACAAGACTGTATTTCACTTAGTTGTACAAAGAGGATGGAAACTTTTGGCCATTAATATAATTATAAAGTCTTTACTCATCTTAGCACTGATTTTTACATTCTCTTATCATGTATCTTTTAATATAATAAAAGCCAAGACACTAAAATAATAAAACCAATTGCACAATCATTGTTGTGGCTAAAGACAATATCACCTCTGCTATGTCAGTGAATTAGCTGATACTCCCAAACCTGACTGGAGAAACTCCACCATGTTTTCCTTGTGATGCCCGTAAAACATCCATTCATCATCTGCTGCACACTCCTAGCAATAAGTTATGCTGTACCAGTCAATGCAAAATATATGAAATTGTGAGTTTTACAAAAATCTATAAAAAAGGTGAAGGTGTATATGAACATTTAATAATAAAATCAGCATATTACTGAAAACTTAGAGTGATAAAATTATATAAAAATATAAGTAGACTTAAAAATAAGTTTTATATGTAGAAAACAATTTTGGAAAATATAACTAAAGAATAATATTTATGAGAGATTTTCATTTTCATGTTTGAATTTATTTGTATAATAGCATTTGCATAATGAATAAAGCTTACTCTTTTGTAAGTCTCACACTTTTAAATATAAAAATCATTTAGAAAAATGTGCTATTCTATCATGGTGGTTATTGATATGGCCTTTCAGCCAAAAAGTGATAGTATTTCTCTAGAAATTCTTAGTCTTTTATCCAGTCATAAATTAGATCATTACAAAGAATACCAATAAATACTGCTCAATGTTTTGTGGCTTCTAAAGGGAAGGCAACTCTGTTACTAACCTAACATGGATGCATCAGACATTGTACCTTTCTACTTGGCACGATGACAAGCAATCTTCCTGGGAAGATGATCAATCTTCCCAGAGATGACCAAATGCTGTATTATCAGCAACCCCCAATATAAAAGATCCCCTGGCAAGAACAGGATGAAAAGCAATGGATATACTGCTCTGCTTGAGTTCACAGTAGCTCCTGGTATACTTGGGAGACATAAATTCCAGGTGAACTTTCTATTTGCCTAGGTCCTGAACAAAATTTTTAGGTTGATTTATTTTACCTCCAAAAGTACTGGCATGACAAATTAAACCAGAAGTTAACTTAAAAGAAACAAATATTACTTCACAGAATTTTCAGGCTTATGTATGTGATACAAATTTTATTTGTGAGAAACACTTGAGGTTGACAAAATTCTAGACAGCTAATACTCTAGGAAGTCTTTCACAGACTTTGACTCATGGTAAGTATTAATCTCAAAGAGTGTTTTGAATTATCTTGAAAAAGGGGAATGTTATTAGAAGAGTTCACAAACATATATATATATGTATGTAATAGTTTGACCATTTTATGTAATTATGAATTCCAAAAATATAAATTGGATCATGCTTGTAAACTGATC
>PVKH010005174.1:0-13551 GCA_004027955.1 Chaetophractus vellerosus
GAGTTAGAGTTTTGAGCTGGAACCTGGGGAGTAAGCACACAGAGGAGCAGAGCAGCTGAGCTGGGAGAAAATCAAGCCCCGGGGAGAGAGACAGAGCTGGTTGCTTGATAGTCCACAGCTGGCCTTGTGGAGAGAGCAGGACAGCTGAGCCCAGAAAGAAACAAGCCCCAGGAAGAGAGGAACCCAGTAAGCCTAAAGTCTTGGCAGTCATCTTGCTCCAACATGTGGCAACAAACTTTGGTGAGGGAAGTAACTTATGCTTTATGGCCTAGTAACTGTAAGTTTCTACCCCAAATAAATACTCTTTATAAAGCCAACAGAGTTCTGATATTTTGCATAAGCACCACTTTGGCTGACTAATACAGACACCAAGCTGAATATTATGTTCCCAGACATCTTCACAGTTAAGTGTAGCAATAGGGTTAGTTTTTGGCCAATGGGATGTGAAAGGAAACAATGTGTGCTAGTTCAGAGTTATGTGCTTAAAAGAAAAGTATACTCTTCCCTTCTTTTTATTTCCAATTTGTTGGAATATGAACATGATGGTGGGAGTTGGAGCAGCCATCTTAAGACAAGAAATGGAGCCTGCATGAGGAGGATGGCAAAGCAGTATGCTTGCAAAGTCCTTGATATCTGACATCATGGAGTAGATTGCTTCAACTTCGACTGTTTTCAAGAGAATACTATGTTTCCATCTTATCTGAGCCACTGTTATTTTTCCTTGTTTACAACCAAGACTGGAAACTGTTCAAAGGCAAAATCCAATACAGTAGCTACTAGCTACATGTAGCTATTAAACATTTGACATGTGGCTATTTTTACTGAAGAATTGAAGTTTTAATTTTAGTAAATTTTAGTTAAATTTAAATAGTCACAGATGGCTAGTATCTATAGTATTGAACAGCAGTTATAGAAAATATATTTATCTCTTTTTATTTTGTCTGATGGAGTAATGAGAACCTTCACACACTGCAAATATATGGGAAGGCAAATTAGCACAATCAGCTTGGAAAACACTATGGCAGTATCTACTATAATTTATTGGATATATATCCCCAATGTCCTAACAATCCAACTCCTAGGTATATACCAAACAGAACTGCATGTATTGTGTACCAAAAGAATATTTACAAGAATATCCATAGTATCATTAAGTTCATAAATGGAAAATAACCCAGTTATTCATTAACAGTAGAATGGAAATATACATTGAGATACATTCATGTAATGGAATACTACAGCGATATGCAGCAACACAGATAAAGCTCACATAATGTTAAGGAAAGAATGACAAAGAAGAATATATGTAGTTTTTAATCTAATTTTTAATTTTATGCCCAAGGTTGAAAATAGCTAGCAGGTGCCACTGAAAATATACTTTCACTTTCCAAAACACTGCATACTGATTATGCATTAATAAAGAATTTGTCACCCACATTCCTCTAATGAAAGCAGCTAGTTGCAGTCCTTGCTATGAAAAGCTGTACCTGAACAGAAACAGACATCTTTAGTCTACTCCCTGGCTATAGAATGTCAGTTGTTTCCAATAATACTTAAGCGTGTGGAATAGCAAAAATGTAGAAACTTACATTCATCTAATATTAGCATTTACAATATGCATGACTAAGAGAGTGAACATTCAGAGTAACTGCTACTCAGCAGGTACTACTAGGCCCCTTTTAACAGTGATTGCATTCACAGGGAACAGAAATTTCAAACATCTGAGTAGTTTAGGATAAAAAAAAATAGGGTGGAAGAGAAATAAGAGACCAGGATAAGTGTCCGTCAAAGACAGCAGTAGCTGATGATGATACATTGTAAACATCGGACTACAATTTGTGATCATGGGATGTGTAATAAAACCTGGCAGAACCACGGTCACTCAGTTGTCCACAGGCAGACAGGCTTCCGGCATGGAACAATGTTTCCACAACTTAGGTTGAACCTTTCTGTGAGGAGTGAAAATAATTAAAAAAAATAATTTCAGCCTGTGAAGTTTTCAGTCCCTTCTGGGCACAGAAAGGTTTGGGATTGAGTAGGGGGCTAGCGTCCTGCTGGGCGAGTCCTCTGTCTTAGGACTTGAACATTTGCACAACCCATAGCACGGAACTGTGGGCAGCTGGGACACTCACTCACAGGCTTACAGCACTCGCTGCAGGTGACCACGTGGCCTCCCTCCAGCAGGAAGCAGTCAATAAGGGCGTCATCCTCCTGCAGCTGCAGCCACTCCTCATATGGCTCTTGGTTTTCTTCATTCTCTTCGTATAATCTGTTTACTTACTCTACCAGCTTCCATTTTTTTACAACAGCCAGAATAGTTGACAAAATTCTGAGCCAGAAGTTCCTTCAGCTGGTGAACATTCACAGCTCTGAAATCTTCCAAGCTTGACAGATCAGACAAAGAAGCTCTCACACTTTTTCTAGAGTGACCAGGGGTCCTCTCCTCCAAGTTTTCTTCATCGTTGTCCTCATTGTCATCATCATCATCATTTCTTCCATGTTTGCTGAAACTATTTCACTGTGTACCTGTGCCAGTTCTCCAGATCCTGAGACCCAGTCTCCATCCATAAGCTCTCTCTAGAATGAAGATACAGTAGCAACGGGGACTTTATAGTTTGGGGGGAAAAAAAGAATGTAAAAAAGCTAGTAGTCTGGGATGTGAAAGAACTCAGACTGCTTGTGTCTATGTCCTCCTCAGTGCCTAGTGGATGGTGGCAGAGCACTGGCTCTACCAAGTCTCCCTTCTCTTGACCAGTATCAATTGTGATGTTTCTACAAATGAGATACTGCTGTAGATCTCTCACTTGCAGTTGCATTAATTGAGGGCATTGAAAGGCTGTCTCTTGTAGTAAGTGACTAGTGGAACAACTATGGAGATTTGCTTGTAAGACTGAACAAATGGAGCAAAACCCTTCTTGCAGTCACAACATATATGCTTCTTTCTAAAGACTTAAAATGAAAGCTGCAGGCTTTACAAACTATCAAGCCCTTCTGTAGCTACTGGTGAGTGGATGGAAAAATCAGCTTTTGGTATAAATCTGAAAGGACCAGTGCCTCCTGGGAATTCTGACTGTAGGCGCCTGACAGCTCCAGTTTCCGTGACTTCATTCAGTAGCCTTTGTGGTCTTAATGGCCTCACACACCTGGTCCCAGTCCACTCTGTCCAGGAACTCAGCACTATAGCAGCTCCTTGCACAGCCGACCTCCTTCCATCTAGATGGCGACTAGCAGAATATATGTATTTTATTCCCATCATATTAAGTTCAAAAATTAAACTACAGTGGTTTTGCATTCATGTTAAGGTCAATAAACTACCAAAAAAGCAAGGAAGTATTTGCCATTTGTCGGGGATAGGGGAGGAATGGTACAGTGTTTGGGAATGGCCAAGAAGGCAGGTATCATGTGAATAAGACCTAAAATCCTCCTAGATATTATCTGTGTGTGTGTATGGTTGATAATTCAAGTCTCAGCTTTTCCTATATCGATATCCAATTGATCCTAGCACCTGTTTAAAAGATTGTCCATTCTCTATTGTTCTGTAGTGCCACCTTTGCTCAGACTTAAATATTCATATATGCCAGGTCTGGTTTTCTATTCATTGTCTATTTGTCTATTCTCGGCTTCTGCCTTACTTTCTCAATAAATATCTTGGTATCTTGTAGCCAAGGCTTCCAATGTTCTTATTCTTGACTATTTTTGATTATATGATTTTCATATAAATTTAGAATCAACTCATTGTGATCCACAAAATCCAGCTAGTATTTTCAATGGGATTGCATTGAATCTGTAGATCAATTTAGGGATAATGACATTATTTACACCAGTAAGTCATTCAATCCATGATATTTTTACATCCTTTCATTGATTTAGACCCCTTTCATACATCTCAATAATGCTTTAGAGTTTCTGCCTAGTATTCTTTCATAACTTTTGTTAGCTTAATTCTTAGATAATTGATTGTTATGTTTTTGTAATAGGTATTATTTAATGTTTCATTTCCTGGGGTCCTGCCCTAACCAAAATAGCAAAGTGAATTGCTTCAGGGCTCAATCTCTACACAGAAGCTTTGAACAATCAGCAAGAACTAGAAGAAACATCTTTCTCAAAGCTCCAGAAAAAAAGTTAAAGGAGTGTAGTAACAGGGTGAGTGCCAAATTAAAAAAAAAGCTACTCATAAGCCAAAGGATTTTGTTGTACCCTGGCTGCCCTCCCCCACCACTCACCTGCTCGGTGCAGCGCCAGCCTGCACTCCCAGTGTGGATCATGATCTTGGTACTAGAGGGAGCAGAATAACCCTGTGTACATATTAGGAGCTTGTACATATGGCCCAATCTGTTGGTGATGGCCAAACATCCCAGAACATGGCCTGCATGTAGAAGGGCAGCTCACAGAGCTCCCTTATAGGATGCTATGGGAGAGAAGTCAAGTCATGCTACCTGGAGCAAGGATATATAGTACAGTAGCTGGGGCCCTGAGAAAACTGTTTCCTAGGGAAGAGGGGATATTTGTATACATATAAATGGTTTAATTTCTAGGGTCATGCCTGAGAGTCATGCACAGGAAGGATGAGGCATGCACAGAAAGGATCAGGGAAGCCCCTACTCTTTGGCCTGAACCTATTCCCTAAACTAATTTTATGGATAAGCCCTGAAGGAGAGCACTTACACAGGTCAATCTTCAAGGACTAGGAAAGGTGTTTCTCCTCCTCTTTCTCCTTTTCCTCTTCTTCTCCTTCTCCTTCTCCTTCTTCTCCTCCTTCTTTGCTAGCTCCTAGCATTCAATGAAAACTCTGTCAAAATACTAGTTGGATACAAGCTTAAGGAACAGATGCTTAAGAATCTAATTTTCAGAGACAACACAATAAAATATCAAAATGTACAGGTTTCAACAGAAGATGACAAGACACACAAAGAAACTGGGAGTGAATTCCCAGGCAAAGAAGGAGATTAAATTATTAGAAACCATCAATTAGGAGGCCCAAACTTGGGACATACCACACAGATTTCAAAATAATGCCCTAAATAGGCTCAAAGAGATAAATGAAAACAAGGGCAAAGAACTAAAGAAAATCAGGAAAATGATAGATGATCACAAATAGAATATCAGTAGATAAATGCATATTATGAAAAGGAAATAAACAGAGCTGAAGAGCACAGTAAAAGAAATTAAAAATTCCCTAGATGGTTTCAACATCAGATCGGAGCTGGCAAAAGAAAGAATCAGTGAACTTGAGGATAAGACAATTTAAATCATTCATTCTGAGGAGCAGAAAGAGGAAATAGTGTAGAAAAGTTAACAGAGCCTGAGGAAACTGGGGGGTACCATCAAGCATACCAATATACAAACTGTGAGAGTCCAAGAAGGAAAAGAAAGAGAGAAAGGGGCCAAGATAATATTCAAAGAAATAGTGGTTGTAAACTTCCCAAGTTTATTGAAAGACATGTCTGTACACATCCAAGATGTTCACTGCAATCCAAATAGGTAAACCCAAATAGATCCACTCTGCAGCATATTATGTGCCAAAGATAAAGAGAAACTTCTGAAAGATGTATGAGAGAAGCAACATGTGCATGCAAGCTTTAATAAGATTAAATGCCGATTTCTTATCAGAAAGCACAGAGGTAAGAAGGCAGTGAGATGACATATTTAAAATACTGAAAGCAAAAAAAAAAAAGTGCCAACCAAGAATTCTATATCGGGCAAAACTGCTTTTCAAAAATAAGGAGGAAAAAGAAAAATTGAGAGATTAAGACATTCCCAGATAAACAAAAGCTGAGGGGTATTCATCACCACTTGACCAGTCCTGCAGGAGATGCTAAAGAGAGTTCTATAGAATGAGAGGAAATGACAATAGACAATAGATTGAAGCTGCATGAAGAAATAAAGATCTCCAGTGAGGGTAATGGCATGGGTGTATATAAATGCCAGTACTATTGTATTCTTGGTGTGTAACTCCACTTTTTACTTCCTACAGGGTCTAAAAGGCAAATGTGTAAAATTTAAGGATAATTCAGTGGATTTGGACTCATAATGTGTAAACATGTAATGGATGACAAGAACTACATAAAGATGGGGGACCGTAGGGGTATAGGAAATTAGTTTATGAATAATATTAAAAGGAGAGGGGGAATGGGGAGTTAATGTATAATAGATATATAGTTTCTGATTGGGTATATGGGAAAGTTTGAGTATTGGAAGGTGGTGAGGGCACTGCTATATTGTGAATATGATTAATCCCATAGAATGGTATGTTTGGGAGTGGTTAACATGTGGCCCAGCTGAATGAGTGTAGGTCTTAATCCAGATTACTGATGGCCATATAAAGAGAACTGAGAAGTCACAGAAGTTAGAAAGGAGAGGGCATAGCCATCTGAAGAAAAAGCCAAGGAAGTCCAAGGACAACCAGCAGCCAGCACCAGAATGCTGTAGTATTCAGGGAGAAAGTAAGCCTTGACAATATTTAAATTTTGGACTTCTTCTAGCCTCAAAACTGTAAGCCAATAATTTCTCCCTCTTTTTTTTTTAAGATTTATTTATTTATTCCCCCCCTCTCCCACCCAATTGTTTCCCACTTGCTGTCTGCTCTCTGTGTGTTCTTCTGTGTCTGCTTGTCTTCTCTTTAGGTAGCACCGGGAACCGATCCGGGAACTTCCGGAGCGGAGAGAGGTGCTTAATCTCTTGCGCCACCTCAGCTCCCTGGTCTGCTGCATCTCTTATTGTCTCTCTTCTGTGTCTCTTTTTGTTGTATCATCTTGCTGCACCAGCTCTCCATGCAGGCCAGCACTCCTGAGTAGGCCAGCACTCCACATGGGCCAGCTCTCTACTTGGGTCAACTTGTCACACTGGCCAGCTCGCCTTTCACCAGGAGGCTCCAGGAATCGAACCCTGGACCTCCTATATGATAGGAGCCCAATTGCTTGAGCCACATCCGCTTCCTGATAATTTCTTATTGTTTAAGCCAACCCATTGTGTGGTATTTGTGATAGCATATCAGTCAAAGATACATTGTGAACAACAACAAAACCATAAATTTATGATTGTGTGCCCAGCAGAATTATTTTTGAAGGAGGTTAGAATAGGGCTTTTATAGATAACCAAAACATGAGAGACTTTACCATTAATATATATTCATTTAACAAAATTTTAAGAAATGTACTTCAAGAATCAAAAATTTTAAAGGAAGAACAAAGGGTGAGCAAAGAAATAGGTAAGTATTTAGGTTAAATATAAAGATGAATGGTGTGTAAAAAATAATTTTTAAAAATCGACTTTACATATATGAAATATTTTTGTTCACTGAAATATAGCATATTTTCACAATTTCAAATCATCATATTGTAACAATATTTATCATTCAAATTAGAAGCAAATACAACTCATAAGCTTTCCCAGTTTTCCTCCTCATTTACGTGTATTTAACATATAAATCTCACCTGTTGACATTTTAAGTTTTTGTATACAGATCTTTTGGAAAGTATAGTTTCTTTCCTTGCATTTTCTTTTTATTTTGCTCCGTTCTGCCTGAAATGAACTGCTGGCATTTAAATTGATGCCAAATGTGCTTCACTGTATGCAGGCAGAAGCTATCAATCTTCATTTTATCAAATGGCCTCTACTGTCCAGTCATCTGTCTTTTCCAAGTAGACATCAGTTAACCAAGACATATTTATATCTTAAGGTCATTGATAATGATTGTCATCAATTTGATTTATAATTTCAAATAGCTAGAAAATACTTTAAAAACTAAGCATTGATTAAATATATCAGATCTGCCTGAGTACAAAAATAAAGCAAAGATCTATGAGTAAAATTCTCTATTACTGGCTCTTACCACACTGTCTCCATGTACCATTCTTCTATGTTGAACAACTCAGCTCACGTTCCTCAGCCTCATGAATTCTCTTCAAAGATACTTCATTTTTAGTACAAAATCTTGAAAACAGAAGCATATTTTTGTCTGAGCTAAACTTAATATTTAAATTGATTCAGCTTGAATAATATCCACATCCAACCAAATATATACTTAGATTTACCTTATAATCATTACAGGCTTACAAGAAGAGTTTAAATTTGATATTGTAGTTATGATGCTGGGAAATCATTTTCTTGTGTATAAAAAAAATATCAGTTCAGTTCTGGATTTTCAATGCCAGGGAAAATTGAATAGTTTATGGTGGCTTAAGGTAGGTTCAAATCCAGATAGAAATATAAGGAATTCCCTCAGTGAAATCATGGAAAATATGCCAGAGCTTAATTCTAGGAGGGCACCAAAGTTTTGAATTAATTACTGTCACTCGAATAGAGGTATTATGCCACGATAAGTACCATAATAGTCTTAAAGAGTGCTCCTTATAATTATTTCTATATATGGGTTTCTTTTATACTATAATGACATATTTAAAGTACACAAAATTATAATATTAAATAGAATCCCAAGAGCACACTTTCTAGCTTAAGAAATAAACTTTACAAAATATATAATTAAAGTTCTCTTCATGCATCTTCTCATTTCTATTTTTCTCCTTTACTCCCTAGAGGTAACCATTATCCCTACTTTGGTGTTTATAATTACTGGGCATATTTCATACTTTTATTAAATATGCCTGCATCCCAAAGCATATAATTTTGTGTTGTATGTCTTTTAACTTTTTATATAAAAATATCATTCAAGAGTTAAATTTTATTTTAACATATTTTTGATATTTATTTGTGTTGATATAATTGTCTGTATTTCATTAGTTTTTACTACCCATCCATTCTTAACTTGATAGACAGCTAAATATTTTCCACTGTTTCCTTGTTAAAAATAATTCAGCAATATATGTTCTTTTACATGTATCCTTGCACACCTAAAAAGAGCTTCTTTAGTTGTAGATCATGACCTATTAATGGGCTTTAAATTTATTAATAAATTTAGTAGAATTCAGCTATGATCTTTAAAAAATAAATAGAAATAAATGGAATAAAATGGAGTGAAAGAGAGAAGAGCATAAAAGGAAATACCAGAATAGATCACACATAGTAAGATTATTTTTTCATGTAATTTTTTCTCTCAAAAAAAAGCATATGTGCATTTGATTTCAATATCAAAAGTACTTTACCATGAATGGTGGTTAATGTTTTCTAAAAAATACTGCTCTAAAATATGTAACTAGGAGTGGAGTTTCTGAATAGTAGATTATAGGTATATTCAACAATCCATACTTCCAAATTTTTCTCCAGAGTAGTAATGCTAATTTAAATACCTCCAGCAGTGAGGGAGAATTCTTGTTGCTCTACAGCCTCACCAATGCTTGCCAGACTTTTGATTGTTTATCATGGTTTTTATTTGCATTTCCTTCATTGGTTGTGAAGTAGATTATCTGTTCCATATCCTATTCATCATTTTATTCTCCTTTTTAGTGAACTGCCCATTCATAATTGTGGATGTTTGTTATTATTTATGAATCCCAAAAAGAGATATCTGATTATGTTTGTAAACTGGTCTGATCTTCAGGGCATGATATCCCTTTGATTATATTAAATTCAGAGGTTGCACTTTTACTTTATTAAATAAAGATTAGGGCTTTGATTCTACCACATCATTAGGGTGTGCAGGATTGAGTCCCTGCCCCCTTGGTGGGCTATACAAACAGACACTCAATCATGAACACAGAGGTAGATACACAGAGAAGATACACAGAGGAAGAGAGACAACTCCATAGACAGCGCAGAGGCCCCAGGAAGAGAAATGAGCCATTCACTGATAGTTTACAGCTGACCTTGTGAAGAGACCAGAACAGCTGAGCCTGGCAGGAAATGAGCCCCAGGAAGAGAGATGAGCCCTATGCCAGTCTATAGCTGAGATCAGAAGAAGCTGGACCCACAGAGCCTTAAAAGGGAAGAGGAAGGCTGAACCCTCACAGACATTGCCTGCCATCTTGCTTCAACACATGCCAACAGACTTTGGGTGAGAAAGTACCTCTTATGGTACCTTGAGTTGGACTCTTTAGGGCCTTGTAATTGTAAGCTTTTACCCTAAATAAATACCCTTTATAAAATCCAACAGATTTCTGGTACTTTGCATCAGCACCCTTTTGGCTGACTAATAGAAAATCTTTGCCACCATCTCCTTTTTATCTTATCTATTTATAGTTTGTCTTATTACTATTGTATTTTGGGGATTCTTTATACATCCTTGAATCTTATCCTTTTGATAACCATCTGATTCACAAGCATTTGCTTACAGTCTGTGGTTTACCTTTGCATTCATTATGTGATATACAGAGTTATATTTCTCAATATATTTGAATTAATTGAATATTTCTATTTTAAGAATTAACTTATCTAAGGAAAAAAACTCAGAATTTTTATCTGAATTGCTTTGAAATTACAGAAATATTTTTATGTAATTCACTTTAAATAAGCTTTTAATTTTATAACCCAATTTATATTAGTATGGTACATTTCATATAAAGGCTGCTTACTGTTAGCATGACTTATCACTATTAATATTAACCTTGATCTCTTGCCTGAGGTAATGATTGTCAGGTTTCTACAATGTAAAGCTACTTTTTTTTCACCTTACTATCCCATTCTTTTTAGAAGGAAGTCACAATACACTATAGAAAACCTTCATTTAAAGAGTGGGGAGTTAGCCTCCATCTTCTTCAGAGGAGAGTATCTACACAAATTACTCAGATTTTTCTGCATGCTAGATTTGTCTATACTACCCCATTTTTTGTTTATTCAATAATTTATTTTTCCTTAGATAAGTTAATCTTAAAATTATGTGGAAGAACACCTATTCTTCCCTCTGCCATCCCTCAGAACCTTTGGGGGCCACTGCCTTTATATCAATGATAAAAATTCTTTCATTGCTAGAATAATAATGTCTACAGTAATATGGGGGCATTTTTGGGACATTGGAGTTGTCCTGCATGACACCTCCTGCCTTTAGTGGCATCACTGGGCAAATGTGCCTCTCCACCATGGTTCTGACTCCCTCCTGACTGTCTGACCATGGGTCAGGCTTCCCCCAGGTGGGTATATGACTTGGGCTTTGATGACACTCCTTCTTTCTTTTGTCCTGTCTGCTATTGCTAAAATCTAGATTGATTCAATTTCCTCATTTTGCTTCTCGATTTGTGCTTTACCTATTGTCACTATTTCCTGGTTGGATCCTGACTGATACAGTATATGGAGTTAACAAACACTGCCCCCCATCTTGTCTGAGCACCTGTGTTAGTTCCCACTGTGGCTACTACTATTCACTCTCTTCGCTACTCCAGTGTTAGTTTTATGGGAACAGAATCCATGCTATTTTGTTCATTGGCATATTTCCATAGCTTTGCAAACAGAAAGTGCCCAATAAAAAAAAGAAAAGAAATTAGTGAATAGGTGTGAAGTGGTATCTCATTGATGTTTTAATTTGCATTTTCCTAATAACCAATGATATTGAGCATCTTTTCATATGCTAATTTTCCATCTGTATTTCTTCTTTGGTGAGGTGTCCAGATCATTTGCCTATGTTCATTTTCTTGTTGTTGGATTTTAAGAGTTCTTTGTATATTTTGGATACAAGTGTTTTATCAGATATGTGTTTTCCAAATATTTTCTCCTAGTATGTGGTTTGACTTCTCATTCGTCGCGAATTCATTTTCAATTTACAATTTATTTGTAAGTAATTAACAAAAGAATTATGATTTGTTTTTTATGTTATTAACCAGTATGTTATCCATAGTAGAGGAATGTTGTTAATTTTGGCAATGTGTTCTAATAAGATGGCAGTTGCCATGATTTATTGACCTTGTCCAAGTCTCAGGAAGAGCAGCTTAATCAATTTAGCCCATTCTTGTTTTGACAAACATCACAAAACATTGGTAACAACTATTCAATAAGCAAAAATTTATTGAGTACTTTGTGTGGGGTTAGGGGGTGGGGGAGAAATACCGGGGCTTCCCCCTTTCTATGCTCCAATCTTGTGTCAAGGCTTTCTATTGACTGAACCCAACCAAAAGCCATTCTAGTAATACATTCTGCAGGAACCAGGTTCTCTGAAATGCAGAGTGGAGCAGGTGAAGGGCAGGAATGTACCTGAGAGTGACTAGGCTAAGACTTGGCACCCATACTCAGTACTGCGTGGATTCATTTTTGAAGCAGTATAATTTTAAGGGATCAGTGATAAAATCAGTGATAAAATAAATATAACATGGAAAATTTGTCCCTCCTCTAGCCCCACTCCCTACAATTCCAAACATTACTGGCCAATTAACTTTTATTCTAGCATGATGTTAAGAGAAACCCTGGCTAATTGTTACTGAACAGTTACTAAATGCCAGGTGCTTTCCAGAAATCAACACAATTACTCTAAGGAATGACTTTAGAGCTGAGGAAGTTGAGTACTTATACTGATTTAGTTACATGTCAAGGTCTCACAGATACTAAGTGGCAAATGAGATTAAACCAGAGGCATCTTATTTCAAAACAGATACATGCAGATTCAATATTATTCTGAATATTTGGGATTCAACCATTACTTCAAAGTTATACATAACATACTAAAATTCTAATAGCTTATTTTAGAAAAGTAAAATGTAGGGCACCTGATTGAAAGAAGGATATTAAAAAACACAAAGGATATTTTGTGAAATATTCATCTTGCTGCAGCCAAGGCCATTTTTGTTACCAGGTACAGAGATCCTCATAGATTGAATAAATCAGGAACATTTCCTTGAACCAAGGTAGCCTGAAGTATCATATATTCTCTTTGTCTTTTCTAGCCAATGTGGTCTCATTTCTGGTTTCTGTGAATCTGCTCAATTTTTCTCTAGCCATTAGCTTCACCCACTGCCTCATAGTTCCTGGACCTTAAAACTTATTTTTCACAGATTTCTAGTCACAACTTCCTGACATAAGTATGCCATTATATCCTCACACTTTCTATTTCAGGTCTTGGACATGTGGATGCACTTGTATCAGGTGCCCATCCATGATCCAATAATCTGTGGAAGGTTTCAGGGGAGGATAGGGGCATAAGAGCCTGTGACAGAGAAGATTTCTGCTGCCTTTTCTTCAGGAAATGTTGAACAGAGTTGACAAGAAGCCAAATATTTAGAGAGACAACTTTAGTATAGGTTTTGCCTCCTTGAATTCTAAGAAATTATTCCCTTATCTATACGTATTGGTATTAGAAAACAATAGTCCTTACAGAAATGACAACTTCCATTTTTGAATTTTGTATTATTTCTGCTGACTGCTGTAACAAATCACCACAAATGTGGTGGCTTAAAAGAGCAGACATTTATTCTCTTACAGTTCTGGTGGCTGGAAGTCTGACATCACTGGGCCAAAAGTCAAAGTGTTAGCAGAGATGTTACTTCTAGAGACTCTACAGGAGAATTCCTTGCCCTTTATAGCTATGAGATGCATTCCTTGGCTTTCTCCTTCAAAGCCAGCACCACAGAATCTTTACATCTCTGTTTCTTGTCGTCACATGCCCTTCTCTCTTCCACAGTCAAATATCCCTCTGCCTTTCTCTGACAAGGATACTTATCATTACATATAAAGCCC
>PVKH010005175.1:0-22417 GCA_004027955.1 Chaetophractus vellerosus
CTCTCTTTCCCTGAGGCAGGAGGAAGCACACAATTGTGGCTGTGCCAGGTGTCCCCAGGCACTGCCCTCCAGATGGTGACTCCCTGGACCAGCCCAGGTAATGCTGGAGCTGGGAGGAGTGAAGGGAGGGGTTGGCACCCATTCCCTGTGGATCAGATAATTATAGATCTGTGGGAACTCCCACACACATTCCAAACCCAAGTTACTGACAAAGTAAGGTTCCCAGATCTGCAATACCTGGGTAAGGGGTGGGCGAACAACGGCCCGCTTCCTGTTTTTGTAAGCCTGCGGGCTAAGAATAGTTTTAACATTTTTAAATGGTTAAAAAAAGGTCAAAAGAAGAAGACTATTTTGTGGCACCTGAAAATCATGTAAGATTCAGTGTCCAGAAATAAGGTTTTATCATCATGCAGCCATGCACTTCATGTAAACACTGTCTAGGGCTGCTTTGCACTGCAACAACAGAGTTGAGGTGTTCTAGCAGAGGTCATGGGGTCCTTGAAGCCTAAAACATTTACTATCTGGCCCTTTACAGAAAAAAATTTGGCCAAACCCTAATCTGGATGATTTGAGTGACCTTTCCTATTTTTTGTTCTAGATCTTTAATCTCATAGTCTATTAATATCTACCATCTTCATGACTTCTGTGTATTGTACAATGGCAATACCTTCCGATAAAGTTTACAAAGAGGAAAAACAGTTTAATATCAATGTACTAATTATATTGCTTATTTTGAAATCATGTACCCAGGAACTGGTTGAAAATGAGAATAAATGAGTATCTCCATTGTTTAGTGAGTTCCACTACATCTACCTCTACTGATTTATGTAACACTTGAAATAACGTATAGCACACACTATCAGGATCCACTTTTTTGGAGAGATTTCTAAAATAGTAAGTACATAACTGTAAGTTTGAAACATGAAAGTATGTTTCATTTCTGGCAGAATTTAAGTTTTGCAAAAATGTACAAGTGATTCTGATTTTAATTTAATAATAAAAATCTGCCCTGTTTGTGTGTGTTTTTTAATGGGACTAGAGCTAGGAATTGCATCCAGAAAGAGAGAACATGGTCATATTGCATAAAATTTCTTAGGAATTATCAACCTTTAAGATATCAGTCAGCAAAATTTTTAAATTAAAGTTTCAACAACAGCAATAAAAATTGGCAAGCCCCCAAATCTTAGGGAACAAAAGCAATATTTAGAAACAAAATATTTTAAGATTTTAAGTTGAGAAGGCAGAAATGCATTGGAACGAAGGCATCCTTTTTGCACAGTTCACATTACTGACTGTATATTGACATATATATATTAGATATGGTATTACTAAATTCCATTTGAATGAAGTTATGCTTAAAACCGGGTCAGATGTAAGGAAACCATTACCTTAAATGTGTATCACTCATATATATTTACATTATTAAAAGAGAAAGATAAAATTGAGTTCACATATTTATTTCCAAATTAACACAATTCCAAAATATTAACTTCGTCCTCACTAACAGAATCCCATTCTTACTTGGGTGGACAGATACTTTAATCAGGGAAATTAATAATGATTGGTTTAAAATTTAAGCTTTATTTCCATCATAGTCACACTATGCCAGTTAACTAGTAATATGTCTAGTTGTGGGTATGTGATCATAGTTCTGAACAATAAAATAAATGATAAGTTCTATTGGGGAGCTGCTGGGGAAATTTTTCCTCCCTCAAAAACAGAGATAACCGTCTTTTGCCCTTGACCTCTTCCAACCGACTTGGGATACTGTTCTATGAAAATATGATGGTTGGAGCTACAAAAATTATTTTGTGAGATGAAACCACTAACATACTGGGGATGGCAGAGAGGAAAAGTAGAGAAAGTTTGATGAGTCATTGATGAAATCAGAGGTACTGCTCTAACCTCTAGAGACTTTTTATATGAATAGATTAAAATCTCTATTATTTAAGCCACTGTAATTTGGGTAGACCATTCCTTGTAGCTGAAAGCATTCTGAAATGATACAGAGACTGACTTCATTGAGAATTTTAGTTATTCATATCAGTGGTCATTGTTATATCACCTAATATATTCACTCATTTGATATTTTATATATATAAAGGACTGTCTTCATTTAGTAGTTTACACAGCCAATTAAAATTCTAATTCATTTTTATTTCTCCAATCAACAGTTTGCATGTGGCCACTGAAAGGATAAACATGATATAAATCTGTTTTATTGAATGCTGTTTCTAGTTAGAAAAAATGCTTCAGATTTCTATTTTCCTCTTTCGTGGTTGATACTTCATTGATTACAGATTTTATTAGAAATGTACCACTGTAGTGTTACTGACAGGAGTTAAAATGCCTTAAATGTGATAACTAAAACAGAAATCACATGTATAAGGTAGCATGTTACTTAATCTGTTTTATGTTTTGATTATTTAAATGAATCAACATGAATACTGTCCTGCCTCTATAGATGAAATAGGAAAAACTTCTCAGAATCACAGCTCCAAATCTCAGATACTCTCATCAGGATCTAGCTATAGACGGAGTATTCCCCCAAACGGTTTCCATAGCTCAATCTGATTTATTTCTAAAATGAAGAAATCCCATGAAAGCTATACTCAGGCAGCTCCAATAAGAAGCTAGGCTAGTGGTCAACAAACTTTTCCTGTAAAGAACAAGATAGTAAATATTTTAGGGTTGTGGGCCAACTGGTCTTCATTGCAACTACTCAAGTCTGCTGCTGTAACTTGAAAGCAGCCATAGGCAATATGTAAATAATAGGTGCAGCTGTGTTCCAATAAAACTTTATTTACACAAACAGATGTTGGACCAGAATTGGCCAGTGGGTTGTAGTTTACCCACTCCTGATCTAGAGACTGCAAGTTTGCCTCACTGTCAGTGGCCTCTCAAACAGTTTTCTTGAGACCTGCTAATGAATGTACCTTTCCTCAAGTGTACCTGCTGAGAATTTCTAATGTGGAGACATTCATGCTGGAGCCTATCTGCCTTCAACTTGCCACATCCCCGCCCCAGGCATAACTCCTTCTCCACCCTGAGTAAGTTAATTTTTGAAAATGCAGATCTCATCATGTCATCCCTCTACCTAAAAATTGCTGGAGCTCATGCTTGCTTTTTTTGAAAATCACAACTCTACAGAATGGCCAAGACCTTCTGTATTCCATCTTCAAATGACCACAGGTACCTCAATTTCCACCACACTTGTCCAGGACTCCAACCTCAGAGAGCTTTTTTTAAATTTCCAGAATGATGTTTTTTTCTTTCCAAATGGAATGACTCTCTTTCCTTTTCACCTGACAAACTCCTAATCATCCTTCAAAGCCTAGCTCAAATAGCCCTACATCTAAAAAGCTTCCTCCCCTTCTCCTGAGTAGAAATGGTTGTTCCCTCCTCTAGACTCTCTCTGGAATCTCCAGAATAGCATGTAAGGCACTTAATTTTGTTTGCTAATGTAATATTTGATCCCCTCCAGTAAAATGAAATTGAAACTTATAGAGGATAGGGACTATAACATCTATTTTGACACCCCAGCCACTGGTATGACTTGTGCATAGTAGACAAGTAAATGAATTGGATTTCCTTGGGAAAATAAAATAAAAAATAGATATCATCTGTCTCCCCTATAAGTTTAATTCTCCATATGCTACTCAAAAGTTAGTTTCATATTCAATATGTTCATCTTGCCTAAACAATAATAACCCACATTTTATTTGAGTCTCACCAATCAGTTGTCCTGTCTACTGGTCATGCTGGCAAAATACAAAGTATTCATTCCATTTCCTACTAAAATGGCAGGCTCAGGTTATAGTTATTAATGGGTGATGGAATAAAATCAAAGTTTTGAGATCAAAGTTTTAAGAAAATTAAATATGAATATCACCTTTGCCTTATTATCTGCAACTAAGATATCCAATTATAGACTAATTTATTCCTCAATGATCATTTGTACTCCCATTTGTACCTCTCCTTGTACTATCCTTTTCTAGGGTAAAATCAGTTACAGAGCCCAAATCTGGTAAGTTTCTCACTAGCTTCCTTTGATACCGCTAGTCAAGAGCTCTCTAGAAATAATTTTCTGTAATCTTTATTTCATGGTGCACTGAGCTGTCTGACCTCCAACACAGACCAGATTCCAAGACTATTCCATAATTCTTACTTGCTGATGCTGATTTCCATCCTGACAGTTCTGCTGCTGGCCCACTATCACTCCTGGTCATTATTTCCATTACTTCCCCTTTTTGCACCATGTAAACTGCCACTCCTGTTAATCAAAACCATGTTTCTTCAAAGGCTTTTCTAGCTAAGGTGGGGGAAAAAAGATGGATTAATGTTGTCCAACCCTCAAAATACTTAACCTTCTTTAAATTATATATGTTTGTATAAGTACTATTATTTTTTTAATTTTTAAAAACTTGCTGTTTGTTTTCATCTTTAAACGAATTGTCAGTCCATCCTATATTGTCATTCCACACACATTTGAGTTCAGCACAGTCAGGTGCTATGTATCAATTTTCTGAAATCTTCCACATTGTCGGTAAGGAAACCAGTATTATTAAAGAGATCTCAGTCCTTTGTTTGCCCTCTGTCCACAGACACAGACTTTAGTATTCATCTCTTTAATCATTTTACAACAGTTTATAATCTTAAACTCTGATGGGAAGCTCTTAGTTGGACCATATTTTCAAATATCACTGTGAATTGGAGCAGGTACAATGGCAAACCTCTGGTTTGGAAAGCAACAAAGATTCTCACAGGTGACATTTGTTATATACGGAAAATTTTCATTACGTATTTGTTCAAAGACAAAAGTCAAATGTGTCCCCCAACCCTAACAAATACGTAAAAAAAACTCATTGGATACCTTGCATTCAGGCAATATGGTGAGTTTTTATCCTTTTCTCTACCACTAGGCTCATATAGGCTTTCTGTTCTAACTACAGTTTTGACTAGTCCCTCGGAAATTAGAAGGGAAGAGTTGCCATGTAAAGATTTGCCAAACAGGAATTAAATAGATCTATTTTAATTTTTTAAATGACCAAACTAACCTTTTCTAACCATTTCTTGCTGTATCTATGTCTAAATTCCCCCAGTAGAATATAACCTCCCTGAGGGCAAGAAATAACCTCTTCTTGATTCCTGAGTCCCTGTCACCTATTTCAGAGCCTGACACTTGAAGGGTGCCCATTAAACGTTTACTGAATCACAAAGACCTGATGAAAGGCATTCTTTCCCACCATTGGTCATATGCTCCATATACTCACTCCTAGATATCACTCAATGAATTGCCATTGCCAGCAATCTTTCTTCTACAGGTACTTGCTTATTTTTTATTTTGGGTTCTTTATGTAGGAGCTTCTGGAGCACCTGCTGCAACAGTAGCTGGATTCACTGGCATTGACGATACCCAACATAGCACCTTGCTGCGGCAGAATACTAATACCCCCTGGGGACTTTAGTTAGCAGAACAAACCTAAAAGGCAAATATCACCTCTTAGACTGTCCGAAACGGAGTGTGTATGTGTATACATATAGATATATAATCTAAAAGTCTCACTTTATGAGAGTTACTGGATCTATAATTAATAATTATAATATATTATTGCTAGAGTTCAGAAGAGAATATAATTGAATTTACAGAGTTTTACACAGTATGACTAGGGAATGCATTGTTGCAATTTTAGGGGGCTCACTGTGTGTTTTAATAGCAACAACATACTCTAGGTTTGGCAAAACTGACTGTCTGCTTAGAGTTGAAGTAACCATTCGGGTTTAGTGAAGTACTCTTTGCACTAATGATGGAACACCTCCTGCATGTGCCTTCCTACCTTCTTCTTACCATTACACAAACCCTGCCAGGCACATTGTAGAATGTTCTTCCCCGTCCTAAAATGAAGCAAGAGGAGTAAATATCATTTGCCTCATCTACTGACTTAGTCACTTAGAGCCATGATTCTTAACTGGATTCCCTAGGGATATATGAACATCATGAAATTATATACACCATTCCATAATTGTTATTTTTTCCCCTGGGGAGTACACCACTGAACTAGAGAGTTTTGAGTAATTTCTAGTAATACAAGACTGTCTGTCTGGGCAGGTGAACAGAAAGAATGTTGCCTGGCCATCTGAGACCTAGGTTTGGTCTTTACAAACCTAGTGAATCATTACTTTAAAGAACCTTCCATCTCAATAGCTCTCTTACCACAACTCAGTCTCTGAAGTGAATAGTAGTATTAGTGCCTATACTAGTAAAATTAAGAAATTATATAAAAATCTCATATTAATTTTCCAGATAATTAGTGCGAGCCACATTTGGGTAGTCTGCTTAATATTCTGAAGTGAATACATCAAGTTGTCATGTAGAGAACTGGGCTCAGAGGAGACCAGTGTGATAACTGTCAGACTTTTTGTTAAAAAAGAAATTTATTTGTAAAAGATTCAAATGCGACACAATATCCCTTGCCTTTTTTTCTGCCTTTGATTATCCTGCACATTCTCATCTGCTCTTCATTGTCAGTGAATTGGCCCGGGCCCTGCCTGCTTTTCCACCTTTGTAATCCCTGTGAACCTTCTGCCAGAAAAACTGTTTCAGTCACAGTTCCCCAAACTGTGTCCTCAATGTCCATGGCCACACTTATGTTCTCACCATGTAACCCTCCCAGAATGTACTCCCCCTTTCTCTCCACATAGCTTTGCTGTTACAAGACCTGGCCAAATCCTACCTTCTTCAAAGCCTTTCCAAACCATCTACAACTAAAACAATATCTCCTTAGTAAAGCTTTCATATGAATGGTTTTCTATGTAATTCACACTAACAAAAGAAGACATGAGTGATCATTTAAGTATTTTCTTATTCTTTAACTTTTTGCATATTAATTTCCCCTAAAAATTAAATGAACCTGTACGGGATCGGGAACATCCTCTGCTTTGTAGTTTCTACTCTTCCTGTCATGGTGCAGTAAACATCGTAGTGTTCAAACATCGGTTAATGACATCTTATCTTTTCTCTCTACTAGAATATATGCTCCTTGAGGGCAATGACCCCAGCTTACTTTGATCATTGATGAGTCCCAAACATCTAGAAGAGTATCTACCACTAGATAGGCACTTAATGTTTGTCGAGTGAATGAAAAGAGAAGCACAGGTTAATAGTATGATGAAATGAGCAGTTTAAGGTATCAGTTCTCAATAAAAATGACAAACCTTCAGCATGAATGTCATTATGAAGTAATTTTTGGTCCTAGATCTTAAAAGTTTAAAACTGGAATATTATCAATACTCATGATCTCTTCAATTGAAAATCTATGTCTTTTAGACTGGATTCCCCAAATAAATGCCTGGACAGTCACAGAGAACATTTAAAAATACTGGTTAGTCATTCATTCATTCATTTGACAAATATTATTATCAACCTATTATGTGTTATTCTAGGCCACTGGCAAAGCTAACTGACAAAGTCCCGCGCTCTACTGAAACAACGCCCTAGTAAGGGAGACAAATAATGAACATATAACTATGAATAGATAAGATACATGCATGGGATACTATATGCTAAAGAGAAAAAACAAACAGGATAATAGGATTGACAGAGATTTCTGGAGGCTGGGGCAGAGAGAAGGTGCAGGATGGTCAGGAACTGTGACTTTACCTCCAGGAGTGTGTGACACAGCAGTCCTGAATTAGGTGAGCCCCTTATCAGAATCAGATTTACAGGATTTTTAAAGGATTTATGGCCATGTTATCATACATAATCCCCTAACCAAATAATGATGATCGAAGGATATATTTTACAGTGAATTTTTAATACATTAATAAAATATCAAATATCAAAATTGTTGTCAAATATCATCTACTTCTCAATCAGTTCAGTAGCCATGAGAGGTATGGCAGTGGTCATTCACAGAATCATTCCAATTTTGGAAAGCTGTATTTCCTTAGAGTCCTTTATCTTTTATTTTGCAAGGATAAAATTTGATTTCTTTTCTAATTTTCTGAAGCATGTGCTGTATATTTATAAACACTCTTAAGGCTAATATTGTATTTAAATAGAGTGCTGTAACTTTAATCAAAGGCTTAATGTAATTATACATGCATATAATGTAGATACATGATTTGGAAATCCTCTTTAAATATGGTTCAGTTTTCACAAAATAGTATGAATACTTTAGATCGTTTTAATGAGCTTATGATAAAAATATCTACCATATGGTTATGTTCAATATTTATTTTTCTCTTACAAAAGAACACTGAACTCCAAAATACAGGCAGAGCAAAAATGTTGCTCTGTGGTTTATCATATCTATGTTTCTTTCATTTGAACATTCCAGTCTGCAGTTTGAAGGAAAGAAAAAACTAATGGGTAATGAGAGTTACCTTCTTTGCCACACCCTCAAAATAATATGGATTCATCTTCATTCAGTGTTCCCTTAGTAATCCACTAGGAATCAGACAACCACAAATAAAATGCTTTGATGGTACAGCAGGTATAGCCCTGTGGTTGAGCGTGTGCTTCCCATGTATGAGGTCCCGGGTTCAAGTCCCCAGTTCCTCCTAAAAAAAAAAAAGTTTGCTGGATTTTACATATCCATTTGCAGTACTTTATAGGAAAGTAAAAGGAAATACCTTAAGTTTACCTCTTTAAACCACAGACTTACTGGTTCCAATTGTAGAATTCCATAATTGATAAGTAGATCTGAAAGTACTCTATCACCTTTTAATTACCTGAGTTCTGCTAGACATTATTATAATCCTCTTCATCTTTAGTTTTTTAATAATAATAACAGCTAACATTTATTGAGTGCACACTTGCACCAAAGCTCATTCTCTTACAATTCAACAATGCCAGAGAGATATTTTCTTTAACGAGGAGGTTAACTGATTTTTCCCAAAATTATTGTTATTAAGAGGTCAAGGTGGGCAAGAAATGCAGGTCTAGCTTCCAGATCCTTACTCAGTGATCAGTGGGTTTTCCCCTGTAATTTTCTCTTGTTCCTCTTCTCTTGATGACTTTAATGAAACTACATTCATATTTGTTGATCTAACGCCAACCACATCCTGATCCCTTGATTAGGGATTAAGGACTTAGTTGTCCTTATCTGTGTTTACATCACTCTATTTTTTTATGATTTATTTTTATATATTATACATCCCCCCCTTTCTGCTTGTTCTTGCTGTGTTCATTTTTCTCTGCATTCCTCTGTGTCTGCTTGTCTCCCCCTGCTGGGGCGACGGCACGGTGGCTCGTGGGGGCTCGCCCTTGCTCACGGGGCCGCCCGTGGGGGCTTGCCTTTGCCCATGGCAGCGTGCCCCCCCCCCCCGCGTTGGCTTGCTTTCTCGAGGCGGTCCACCCGTTCGAGGAGGCCCGGGGACCAAACCCGGGGCCTCCCATGTGGTAAACCAGCGCCCTACCACCTGGGCTATACAGCCGGCCCCTACATCACTCTTAAAAGTGTAACAAACAGGAGAAAATCTAGTTCCCCAGGTGCAGCCTCACAGAGACTTTGAACAAAATGTGGTAATTCTTGAAAATGTATTTTCGATTTTCCTTTTAGAGTTTTTTTTTTGTTGTTGTTACAACAACAAATTAGATTGATAATCTCTGAAACCAGATTTGAAAGTTCACACAGTTCAAACAGGAAAGATAAATGTGGCAAGTATAGTATCAAAATCTATTGATTAATGGAAGGAAGGAAGACTACACTGATGGTGCTTGTTTCCCTTAGTGTAATAATAGTGAAAATAAAAATCATTTTTAAGAGAGTTTGATAAATTAATGAATGATGGATAAATAACAGGTATTAAGGAAACAAGTGTCGTGGAGTCTGCCTCTAACCCTTTGTTCTTGATGTCAGTAAAAATAAGAGTGTCTGAGATAGAACAAGTCATAAATTATACTCCCTTTGTCAACTTTCTGGGTCAAATTCCTATATACTTAACTGATTCACTAACTGGGAGTAGAATAATATTCTACCATAATAAGCTAATGAGAGTAAACTTTTGCAAATTACTCCACCCTCAAATCAGAAGTCTGCAATGGGCTTCTTACGTTTTAGTGGTGATCTTACAAACCTTTTCCTTTACCAACAAGGACTTCTTTCCTGAAAAATCCAAAAGAACTTTAAAAGACATTTCCTCCCAAATTCCAGTCCTTCCTCTTCTAACTTCATTTGTTCTGCAACTATCAATATATCCTCAGTGTTGATTTGTCTTTGTTCTAGAAATGTATAAAGTTTTGAAAAGTCATCTGGAATTGGAGAGAGAAAAAAAAAAACACCGGCTACTTAAGGAAAAAAATAAGCATATAACATTAGGGAAAAGTATCCCTTAGTTCTTTGAAATAATAGTCTATAGAAAGACAGAAAGCACAGTGTAAGTTGACATTATATACTTTAGGTTTATGTTGCTCAAGTATAAAAACTGCAATTTTTGACCTTTCAGAAGTGGCAGTGAACACATACCAAATGCCATCGAGTTTCACAAGCCACAAACCTACACATTATGCTTAACATTCCTTCTCCCTTAGCTGCCATATGCAATCACATAGTAGTGGCTATTTGACTTCCTAAATATTTCTCCAATCTGTCCTTTTCTCTTTATCTCCACTGTTGATGCCCTTGCCTAAATGACTACTGTCTACTGCACTAGACAAACTAGCGCTCTGGTATCCAAACCAGCTCTCTTCTAATCCATTCTTCACATTTGGCCAGAATGGTCTTTCCAAGTGCATATCTGATTGTGTCAAGCTCCCCCTTAAACTTTTTAAATGTCTTTCCAAGTGCTTGGGAAAGATCACAACTGTTAACACCATCACCTGGTTTGGCTCATGCCTAACGCCCAAATCTCAACTCCTACCACTCTCTCCTCTATGCTCTGCACTCCACCCTGTTTTCTTTTAGTTCTTCAAATGTCCTTTCCCTGCTCCTGTGCCAGGAGCTTTGCACATGATATCCCCCTTTGCAGGAATATTCTTCTCCTTGCTTTTAGACAAGTTAACTCATTCTGATGTTTCTGACGTTAGTTTAGAGTTTAATGTTTTTCCTGACCCTCCCAGGCTAGGTCAGATCTGTTTGTTATATGATCTCATAGACATCATTCCTTTTCTTGTAAGAATTTATTTTGTAATCATATGATCATTAATATAAACATCTGTCTCCCCCCGTTAGACTGTATATTCCAAGGAAGGCCAGATTATATAAATTTTTCTTCACTGTCATATCTCCAGATCAAGAGCAAAGATAGGCAAATATTAGGAGCTCACTAAATATTTATTGGATAAATGAATGCATGAATATTTTACATCATGAATTATAGAGTAAATGGAAACTTGTTTCCATGTGTTCCCAATATTCATATTTTCCAATTTACTATCTAATATTTAGGACAGAAACTTTGGTATTTCTAATGATAGATTTTTTAACTAATTTAAAATAATGTAATTCTTCCCAATTCAGAGTGTCACGTTCTCAACCAACAACCTGGAAAGTAGAATATAACTCATTAATAACTGCAACATTTCAAAACATTAAAAGAACTTCAGTGCTAATTTAGAGACAATTATATCATAGCAGAAGTGAACTTTAACAGATTCGGATTGATCTACTTAGAGTTATTTAGCCAATAGGCTGACATTTTCCTCTCCTCAGTTGCTCTTTTCCCCCAGAAGGTATTGCCTTCTCTCCTTACTTTTCAGGCCTTTCTCTTCAGTGTTCAGTGTTTGTCCTTTCGTGTTAACCTTTAGAATTATTGAACAAGTTGTTACCAGAATACGGGGTAACGGGACCAATGCATTTCTAGGTAATAAAGAAAAATCAGTAAAAATTAACCTCAGGGATGGATCTTAGCACTGCATGGGATTCCTCTGTCCGTTTCCACAATTAGGTATTAGTGGAATCAGATATATACTTCTCTCTTAACCCAGTAAAATGATTTATTTTATACTCTGGGTGGATGAGGTTGGTGGAAATTTCATTTGGCTTTTATTTTCAATATTCAATATTGTTATTATCAATAAATATTTACTAAGTAGCAACAAGATGTAGGTGAAAGATTGCATGGGTAGAAATAGAATATTTCTTAATCCATTGCTTATTAGAACATGTATTCTCCAAGACTCAAAATCATCATCTATAATATGAAGATAATGCTATTTGTCTTCTTAAAGCACTTCTAACAGCATTGTTGGATCAAACAAAATAATATAAGTGAAGAGACTTTTTAAAATTAGTGAAGCCCAATATAAATTATTACTGGATGAATAAGATATTCTAGGAGTACCGTGGAACCTACATATAGTTCCTCCATGTTTCAATGGAAGCTTGCATTTTAAAGATTGGATGATTTGGTCCTTTAGATCCATTTGTTTTGTTTGGTTTAGTTTTTCATTTCTATAAGTGAATGACTTTGGCTGGGTATGTTTTGTTATGAAAATTATACAACCCTACACTTAATATAAAAACTGTTTTATGTAAAGGTCTATTTTTAAATGGGGTTTTAAGAAAGGAAAGTAGAAAAGGCTTCTAGGTACCTGTAGAAATAGGCCTGAGAAGAGAAATACATAGACTTGTAGGAATTTATTGAAATATGGTTCAGAGTTATGTGCAGGCAAAGCCTGGTAAAAACAAGCACAGAATCTAACAAACTAAAAGTCACAGCTGTATATTTGTTACTTTGTATTCAGTTACTAAAGATAGAATGAGCTTAGAAGTATAAGGAGATGTGAGAAATCATTGATAAAGTAAGATAATGCAACCAGACTTGGTTTGAGTAGGACATGTCTGGATACTGAATTAAGATGTTCTGACTATATTAACTAAACAATAATTTTTGCACTGCAAATTCTGTTCTTGCTTTGGCTAACAAAAAATTCTACAGCCATGAATTGAAAATGTCTGCTTCTCTAAGTGTTTTAGTTTTTTCCTAGGCTGCTCAAGCAAATACCATGAAATGGATCATGTTAAACAATGGGAATTTATTTGCTTATTGTTTTGAGGCTAAAGGAAAGTCCAAATCAGGCATCATCAAGGCAAGGCTTTCTCCTCAAAGATTGTGGCTTGTTGGAGCTGGCTGCTGGCAATTCTTGGTCTTTAGTTTGCCACATGGCAATGCACATGGCTGCATCTCCCAGTCTATCTGTTCTCATTTGGGTTTCCTTGATCTCAGCCTCTTACTTCCTATGGCTTTCTCTCTGTCTAAAGGATTCCAGTAATAGGTTTAAGGCCAATCCTGACTGGACTGGCCACACTGTCTTAACTAAAGTAGCCTCAACAAAAGTTTCTCCTTACAATGGGTTCACACCTACAGGAAATGATTAAATTTAAGAACATGTTTTTCTGAGGTGCATAAGCTTCAAAGCACCACACTAAATGATAATAACTATGTCTAGTTGCATATACAACTGTATTTTCTGGAGGTTTTGCATGACAAAGGATATCTTTGGGGCATCTCCTCCCCATGCCCATCATTAGCTCTGCCATCACCAAGGACACAATTTTTGTTGTTGTGTTCCCCCAAATGACTTGAAATCCCTTATGCACTCTTAGTTCTTAAATTATATCTCCCTGTGGCAGTTTAAAGCTTTTGTGGAGCCCAGAAAATTCTGTTAAAGCTAACCCATTCTTATACATGTAAACCTATTGGAGGTGGGATCTTTTGATTAAATTACTTCAGTTAAGAGCCTCTGATTGGTGTGAATATTCTCGCTGTCCTGATTTTGTGATAATCAGGGTAGGCTAAACACTCACTATATTAGAAACCATGCATATGTCCCCAAGCCTAGTTTTTCTCCCTAAGTCTGGTTTTTAGAATGCTGGTGATAAACCAAGCCTGATTTATTATATGACCACACTGTATGGGAAATGACTGTAACTCTAGGTATCTTTGATCAATCTTAAGAGATATAGCAGGGGGCGGATGTGGCTCAAATAGTTGGGTGTCCGTTTCCCATATGGAGGGACCTGGGTTCAATTCCCGGGACCTCCCAGTAAAATATAGAAAAATATAGAAGTGCAGGAGTGAGCCCCCAGGCCCCACTGAACCAAGCAGCAAGAGGATGACGTAACAGGGGAGAGCCAAGATGAGATGCGCTGCAAAACCAGGAACCAAGGTGGCGCAAGTGGCAGAATATCTCTCTCCCTCATCAGAGGTTCCCAGGATCGAATCCAGGTGACAACATGAGGAGAAGGATGAGAAGAGAGGGCAGGAAACAGATACAGAGAATTGCCAAACAAATGGACACAAAAACAGCAAAAAAGGAAGGAGGGGTTAAAATGGATAAAAAGTAAATATATTGAAAAAAAAATAAATGTAAAGATGTTCAAAAAAATACATTAACAATAAAATAATAATAAAAAAAGAGCCTCTGATTGGATTGTGTGACCCAGGGTAGGTCTTAATTCTCTTACTGGAGACCTTTATAAATGGAGGAATGAAAAACTGTAGTTACAGAAAAAAGTGGCAGAGACTGAGAGGAAGCCAGAAGCTGAGAGGAAGTGACTTTAGGCAGAAACTAAAAGTCATGAAGCCTGGAGGAGAGGGGAGAAATGAGTCCATGCTTCCACATGCCTGATTGCCCACCGCTGCAGCTCAGGGAGAGAGCATCTTCTGAGCCTTGTATTGGACACGTTCATGGCCTCAGAACTGTAAGTTAATATTTTAAGTTAATAACTCCCCATTGTAAAAGCCAACCCATTTCTGGTATATTGCATTGGCAGCCTTTATCAAACCAAAGCACATGCTTTATTTCTTTCTTCTATTTCTGGTATACGTAGAGGCTAACGGAACTCAGCCAGTTGGACCACCACACCAGGTAAAGTCCTATTCCAGATTCAGTACTCATGAGACAGTAGGGAAAATAATAAAGTAAAATAAAAGTTAAGTGTGATAAATTTTTGAAATAATATCTCCAAATGGATTTAATAACCCCCCCCCCCCATTTTTCTTGAAGGTCATTAATTAAAAGAGCCCTTTTTCTTCTGGAACTATTTTAACTCTCCCTTGTGGTTGCCCTTGGTGCTAAGCCACTGTAATGCTTTGACAGTTTTATGTAATTATGAATTCCAAAAATATAAATTGAATCATGCTTGTAAACTGATCTGTTAATCTGGGCATTATTAAGTTATGATTAGGGCATTAACTGGGCCTCATCAGTAGGATGTTGAGCCCCCCCCCCCTCGGTGGGTATGGACTCAAGTATAAAAGGCAAGGCCAAAGACAGAGGAAGCAGATTTGAGAAGCAGTTTTTGAGAAGCAGTTCTGATGTTGGAGAGAACGCCCCAGGAGTAGAAAAGCGAGCCATTCAGCTGACCTTGTGGAGGAAACAGAGGAACTAAGCCCGGAGAGAAATGCAGCCCCAGGAAACCAAGAAGCCTGAACCCCGGCAAACGCTGGCACCTGTCTTGCTCCCACATGTGCCAACGGACTTTGGTGAGGGAAGAACTTATGCTTCGTGGCCTGGTAACTGTAAGTGTCTACCCCAAATAAAAATAAAAACCAACCAATTACTGGTATATTGTGAAGGGACCCCTTTGGCTGACTAATACAGCCACATTCCTTTCTTTGATTTCCTTTTAGAATTATATTGGATTGAGAAGTGGCATAACTAGCAATTTAGACCTTAGGCCTTCAACTGCGACAGTCTAGGCTCAAAACCTGCTCTGCTATTTACGAGCTATATTAACTCTCCTCAAAATACTTACCTTCAGCATCATAGTCCATTAAAAGGAATAAAATGAGATAAAACTTGTAAAGCATTTAACATTATGACTGGTTATGGTAATAAGTAAATAAATGTTTATTACTAATTTCTCATCTTAGTTTTCTTTTAATTAGATTTGTATTCACATATGACTGTGTATAATGAAGCAGTGTTTGTTTCTTGAAATCTCTATGGTGAAAGAAGTGTCTTTTTATTTTCAATCTTGTGCAGAGAGATACTTCATATAATATAATGAAATTATATTATTAGAAAAATGTAAGAAAATACAAACTACAACTCCAGAGTTTTATTTTGAAATTGAACAGACACAAAAATACTCTGTTCAATTATTGAAGTCTAGAAACATTTATATGCAATTTTTGTATGTGCTTCATTATTGCAGACTGGAAATATTTTTCAGACAAGCACAGGTACAGGGACCATATTTTAGGTAGTTCTATTATGGAGACGATATAATATATTGAATTATTTTGTTTTTTAATGAAATAATCACATTTCAAAAATGTGCAAATGTCTGTCGATACTGTCAATGGTAAAATATATATATTATATAAAATGGCTTAATGTGATTAAAACAAATTATAAATCACTAATTGTGTCTGAAAAATCCTTAAAATGGAGGATTAGGCAAAGCCACCAGTCTCATTTGGAGACATTACTAACCTCTACTTTGATGCAGCCTGAGTATTTGTCAGACAAACTCATTCCATATCACCGTGTGTGTCTATTATCTGGTGATTTTATTCACTCTTATGGAACAGAAAAAAAAATTTAATAGCTCATGCCAGCACTTTTTCTTGATTCCTTTCACATAAAGCACTGTCAGTTCTAGATTTTTTTAAAGGCAAAGTTCTATATAGTTAATATATGACCCAACATATGTTGGTGAAGTATGCCATCAGGAAGCTGATGTGTGACAGAGTAACAGAGCACATTTGATCTGAGAGCTCAGTTTTTATCCACACCACCACCCACAAGGACACCCCGTGTCCCATTCCAACCCTTCCCTTGGAGACTTATGAGAGCAATGAGTTGTGTTTTTCTGGGGGAATGGTTGCCAACAGATGGAAGCCAACTCAATTTCTGTTTTGTTCAGTGTTTCTTTAATTGGTTTGTGGGTCTTAAATGATATGTACATATTGGGTGAAGAGGAAGATAGATTCATTTTGAGTACCCATATATTTTCTTGTTTCTCTTATTAACTCCTATAAGCATGTCCTTTTTTTTCCTTTACATTTTTCCTTATAATTATATTTGTTTCTTCTAAGAGATGTGCCACCTCTGCCAGTGTGGTAGTATATTTCATTCCTTACCATCTTCCATCTATGTCGTTTCTGTCTAGATAGATAAATGATAGATAGACAGACAGACAGACAAAGCTCAGCAATACGAAGTGCATAATTTCTGCATTTCAAGTGAATAAGTTGAATAAGTAGTTTGGTTGAATTAGTAATTATCTCTATCAGTTATCAATTTCCTTAATGAAACTGTTTAACAAAGAGCCACAACACCTGATGTGGCCTGTAACCATCAGTGTTTATTGCCAGTGCCACTAGGGTCAGGTGCGGCTGGGTTAGGTGGCTTTACAGTCTTGGAAAGACTTGATCACAGGACGAGGGGCCTGTAATAGGCCATGTCTTAGTCACCCAGGCCTGGGGATAGGCCATATGTTAGTCACACAAAGAGGTGCTAATGCAAAGTGCCGGAAATCTGTTGGCTTTTATAAAGGGTATTTATTTGGGGTAGAAGCTTATAGTCACAAGGTTCTAAAGAGCCCAGCTCAAGGTATCATAAGGGGTACTTCCTTACCAAAACCTGTTGTCAAGTGTTGAAGCAAGTTTGTGGGGCAAAGTCTGCGAGGGTTCAGCCATCCTCTTTCCTCTTAAGGCTCCATGGGCCCAGCTCCTTCGGATCTCAGCTGTGAGCTGGAATAGGGCTCAGCTGCTCTGTTCTCTTCAGCTACAAACTATCAGGAGAAATGGCTCATCTCCCCATGAGGCCACAGCCTCAAAGTCCTCTTCCGTGTCTATGGAGCTCTCTCTCTTTTCTCATGTATCTGCTTCCATGTCTTATTGAATGAGTGTCCATTTATATAGCCCACCAAGAGGGTGGAGACTCAACACTAAGTTGTACTCTAATGACCTGGTTGAAACAAAGCCCTAATCTTAACATAATTTAATCAGACATCTCAGCTGAATCTAATACAATCAAAGGGTTTGTTGCAGGAATCCGATCCTGAAGAACTCAAGCAGTATTCGGAGGAACAGAGGAACACAACTTTATTACACATGGGCCCAGAGAGCAACCAGTTTCCAGTTTTCTGGGAGCTATCATTTGTTTAGGTTTGTAAATTTTAGTTCAAGAGGCATGCTTTTTAGCTTATCTTGTTAAAGATGGCCTGGAGAAAAGTGGAGAAGGAGAAAGGGAGAGGGGGACTGTTTGTTCTTCTAAAGCTGTGAATTGCCCCAGGGGGTGGGGATTGGGGCCCTGCACTTCCCTTATCAGGTTATCACACCCAGAGGAACAGACCAGTTTACCAACGTAATCTATACCTCTTCTTGGAATTCATAAATAATACTAAACTGCTATAGGCCAGCTTCAGTGAGGGCATGTTCACTCTGTTTCATGTGTCTCTGTCCTCTAGCAGGCTATCCCAGATATGATCTCATGGCCATGGAGGAGGTATGAGAAAGAGGAAAACCCAATTGCACAAGTGTTTGTGAAGCCTCTCCTATCTTCAGCTGGGTTCAAGGCAGGGAGACACTGAAAATTACATACTAAAGAGCATAGATCCAGGCGAGGCTGAAGATTGAGATCATTCCTGCAATTGATCATCCTATCTAAAAAGTAAATCCTTTAAATTTAATAATGTGACAAATGAGTAGGAATAGTCCAGTCATTATATTCATCTTGATAAAAAATGAAAGTACTTGGACAAGTTAACCCCTATGTGTCTCAGTTTTTTCATTTCTGAAAAGGGATAATAATAGTACCATCCTCATAGGATTGTAGTGGGGATTAAATGAGTTGATTAAAGTGTTTAAAACAGTGCCTGGTATACAGGTACTCATAATTTGTGTTAGATATAGTTATTAACATGATGATGATGATGTAGATGTAGACATAGCCACTGTTGAATGCTGACAAATGCATGAGGATGATATATAGTTATATCAATACTTTTAAAAATTATTTATTTTGTGATCTTTTTTGCTAATATTTACAGCACTGGCACCATCTGTTCACGTTACAAGCATTATTATTTTAGGCATTTACACATGTCTATGTTCTAGAGAAAACAGATTTAACATTGTAGAGCCAGTTGGGACATATTTTTATTTATAATCTTAAAATTCTTTCTTATAGATGTGCTGTACAGATTTTTTGGCTTGATTTTCTTTAATAGATTTTATATTAATATGAAGAAATTGTAGCAAGCTTCATGAATTTTGCCTTAAATGTTATTTCCTAAAATTTTGCAATTATGTATTATTAACTGGTCTGTGCGGTAATGGGAACATACATCAATGCTTTCATTTTCAGGTTCATTCTCCTGGAAACTACTTACATAACAGGTCTGTCCCTACGTACTTGCAGGGTTTGCTTTGTTGGTGGGGATATATTTAAATTCACTGGGTCCTATAATCAAATTAAAAGCTGTCACTTAAATGTATATGTGCACAAATAATTTACTAAGTTTCTTCCTGCCTTATGGACATTAGCCACAGCCCAATACTATAAATATCTGATTATATAGAATTTCAGATAAATAAAATGGATTAGTCAACTTAATTTCCTGCTTTTGAGTGTTAACTACAAATCTTTTCTGTTTCAAACTTCATGACTATAAAATTTTTTAGAAATCCAGAATATTCTTTCCTTTAAAAGTAATCTTAAGAACATGCTGCATTCCTTTTTAAAGATTTGGGTAATGTCAGACAGGATCATTAAAGAATACAATTGATTTTAAAACTGTAGAAAATAAAGGAAATTGGGTAAATCCACTGACCTCAGTATAAACTCTTTAGTAGGCTACATCTCCAAAATATAGCAAATGCAAGAAAAAACTAATTGAGAACTCAATTTAAATGGATAATTAGGATTGCCAGTAAATGTCTATTTAAGTATGAAATCTGTTAAGAATAATTAATTACCTTAAGATAGCAATTAACATTTGAGTTGCACTTTTCTACTCGATTTGTAGTTTATAAATATAGTCTCAATTCAATTTATAGCTTACAAATTATTTTTCATGTAACTATTATCTCATTTAATAGTTGCAAGAAACCTTTGGAATTTGTTATTATTCTCAAAGTAAGGACTTCTGCTCTTCTCAGTTTAAAACTGAGTAGAAATAGTTCTTGAATCCAGTGACAGTGAAGAAGGGGAAGTGTTGGATCCCTCTAGGTTCTTGGCTTCTTTTATGTTCTTTTATGATTCTTTTATGTTACATAAAAGAATTTAAGAACACACCAGTTTAGTTAGGCCAGTAAAAAGAATTTATTGGGAAATGGGGGAAAAGAACAGAGTTTGCTGAGAAATGGGAGAGAAGGACAGACATACGTATTGAGATTTGGTGCTGGCTCCTCCAGGCAGAGAGAGTGAGCTCTGCCTTGTGTGGTCACCTTTTATTAAACTATTAATTATTCTTCCCTTGCTAATGCTAAGGGGAGGGGCCCCAGCTGTTATTGGTTATCCCATCAATGGTGGGGGCCAATGATGAGGCTTGTTTGGAATATCTGGGGCCTCCCCTCTACCCCAGAAAGAGTCCCAACTGGGACCTCAAGGTCTCTGCAGGGTCTCGCGACCATGTTGTCTGTCAGCCATGTTGCCTGACGGCCACATTGTCTGCCAGGCCAGCCGCCTTCCGCCTTTCACTACACTAACCTGCCTCATCAGGGTCATCGATGGGCTGATAGTGTAAAGGGACTGAGTTTTTTGATAACTTTGGAATATAGAGGTTAATAATATGTTAATAGTTATTATTTATCATATTTTATTATGTGCTACTCACTACTATATATAATATTATTTCTCTATTCTCTCTTTTTAATATATTTTGAAATTGCCTTGGATTCTAAGAAATGCTCTAAATTTGTCAGGAATGTTCCTTTGTAAGTTTTCTCCTTGAAACTGTGGGGGCTGTGGTGGTGGTGGTGGTGATAGGCAAGCTAGAGATTTTAACCAAACATAATTTTCATTTCCTCACAGAAAACACCAAGGTGACATTGCAAGGTGGGCTACTATTTACATATTCTTATCAGAAGACCAGGCTCAAAACAAAACATAAAGGCAAGAATGAAACTTATGGGATTCCGATTCAAATTGTATATGCCTGTATACATGAAAATATGTAAGGTTAGCCTGGGAACATTTAGCTCCTTAAGAATTTGATATTAGTGATTACCAACCCCTTCCTCCAATTACCTACCTTGGAAAGTCCTCAAAATTCAGATTAAGTCATAAATGACAAACTTTTTTTGGTGAAGGACCATGGAGTAAACATTTTACACTTTGTCATTTACTTTCTCTGCCCAATGGATGACCCTGTTTTCCAATGAAACAATATTTACAAAAATACGCAGCAACTGCGTGTGCCCCACCATCCATGGTTTGCCCTGGGTTAGATTCTCAAGGTTACTTCTGGCTCTTGGCTATGATTCTGCTGAATTAGCTGGGTTTATGGCTCATTCACAGGTTATAAGTTACAGAGCAAAGGTGGCCCTCACTTCCCTCTACCTTCTCCTTTCATCCTGAGCCCAGAAGCTTATCTTTGTACAAGCAAATGGCCCAACAGGGTATTTTCCTAAACAAAGACATTTCCCTCAATAGAGGAATTCTTCTGCTACTCTTAAGATAATAAGTACACCACAGATGGTGCTTTCATTTCAAAACAACCACAACATAAAAGAAGATACAAAATTTTTGTTTATTTGTCAAGCTTTTCCTTCTTATGATTTGATGATTTAGGCTGGCATTGATGTAAATTAATATTTAAGCTTTTGCTGGAACTTAACTGTTGTTGATTTTGTGATGGTGGTGGTGGCTCTAAATATAGGCAAGCGAGATGAGAAAAAGACATCTCAAACTCCTTATCTATTTCATTTTGGCAGTTTTGAGGAATTTATATGTAAGCATAAATTTAAATAAGCATTCTCATATTACCACTGCCAGCTTTAGAGAGTTTCACTGATGCAATCATATTAATCAACAATATGAGAGCCACAGTAAGATTAGGGCTACATTGATAAGTTCCCTGGCATTCATTCTTTAAAGTTCTTCTCTTGCCACTCAATATTGAAGATCTCAAACTGGAGGCTCACACAGCTCATCCCAGCTCCTTGGCCCACTCACTATCAGAAAACAAAAACTAACACCAAGAAGTAGTTGCTATCATTAAAAGGAAATTCTGGGTAGAAACCCGAATTTCCCACATCCTTTGAAAAATCAGATCTACTAAAGAACTAAGGTTTTTCTTTCCACACAAAAACCATGTGGGGGACAGCTGCTCATTTACCAGGATTTCCAACACTCTTTCGCAACACTGAGCCTGAGTTTCAAGGCCCATTTAGTCTCTGGTCATTACAGGCATTTGAGTTTGTGGCCCCTGCCATACACTTGAACCCTGGGGACCTCATCAATTCCAATGATTTCCAGTTCCAGTTGAGGCAGGTTAGTATAGGAAATGAGGGA
>PVKH010005176.1:0-22415 GCA_004027955.1 Chaetophractus vellerosus
CGAACCGGCTCCCCCCAGAGGTCATAGAATAGAACGGGTCACCAATCAAATTAAGTTACATGAAACACATTATATGTTTAATGAGTTTAAAACATAGAGCGAGAAGCAAGAGGAAGGAGAAACAAGTAGAAGAGAGTAGGAGCCCAGCAGGAAAGGGCCACCTTATTGAATCTTGTCTTATGCAATATTCCCAGCTTGTATCTTCCTCTCTCCCACATCCACCTTCCCTGTTGACTGGGTGTCATATCAAACAAGGTGACTCAGTAGGAGGAAGGTGCTGATACCAATACTACTTTGCTCTGTCACAGAGATAGAGGGTCAAGGAAGCCTGGCTACAGCTATATACCTCCAATAACCAACTGAGCAACCATAGCTTTGATCTGAGTATCTCGCCAGAGGCAACGTGGAGGCAGATGCGTCCAATTAATGGGTGGCCAATTTAAGGATGCCCGAGCTTTCAATCTGGAGGTAACAAGATCAGTGCTTTATGTAGAGAAAAGGTTTACTTGTACCTTCCAGCCTTTCCCATCTTAATTCAGTACATGAGTAACATATCTTACAAGCTTTGCTTCTATTCTTTGAGCAGAATGGAATATTCTGGCATTCCAAGATCCCAGAATAAAAGTCACTGTTGGTTTCAAATATGGACAACACTCCCAAAGCTTTGTTACATTATTTTGACAGTATTTAATGTGTATGTCAAAATAACTTGAATTCCTATTAACATTGCTAAATTAAGATAAAGTAAAAATTAGACCAAGGTATTCGGGTAGACATCTGTTTACATAAGCAAATAAAAAAGATTGGAACTTTTAAAATTATGCAATAAGGAGAAATGCCAGGCATGTTTAGTAATGAGAAATGTTGCTTTGTTAAAGGAAAGCAAAATGACATATGGCATTCATTCAGGTAGAGAAAAAAATCAGTGATGATGAACAAAAAATAAAAAGAACCACCGAGATAAACATTCAAAGGCAGTGGAAACATGGCAGCATCTTTTGATAGCCTGCATTCAATATGAGCGTCACAAAAAAATTTTTAAGTTTTCATAGAGGATAGTGGAAATTAGCAAATATACAGCAATACATAAGCATATATTTTATTTAGGCCCATACCCATACATACGTAATTCTTGCTTTCATCCAAGAATTCAGATAACATCCACATAGATCTTTCACAATTTGCACATTTATCTTCAAGCCTGATATTACCTCTTGTACTTTATTCTGTACTTTCTAGTATACATATAATAAATTACTTTTCCCAAAGTAGAACAGCCATAGGTATGATAATTAGAGTGAAACAAATTGCAGTGGTCATTTACTAAAATGATGAATTGGTCAGAACAAGAGGCAGAAAACATAATACATCTATGGTGCAAAGTTGAGTGATGGTTAAGCTTGACCATAAGAAGTACCTGGAGAAAAACTAGCTTTCCATGTCCAAAGCAATATGCTCCTCATAGTGGAGTTGGGATTCACATGTAAGGGAAGGGAGATAGATTTGTAAACTTTAATGTGTCATGGTAAGTCTTCATTGATGTCCAAATTGGGTTCTGCCTACATGGAACTTCCTTATTCCCTCAAAAAATAAATTACATATATGTTTTTAAAAGGTCTTATTGCTTTGTAAATTCCTTTTTCCATGAAATTACTACTTTTCACTTTTAATGACTGGGTGACATGTCATTCTTTGGATTATTTTTCTTCTCCAGTATGGCATTAAAGTTTTAAAATTGGTTTAGCACCACATTGATAAATTGAAGAAGAAAAATCACATGATCCTCTCGATTGATACAGAAAAGGCATTTGACAAAATACAGCATCCTTTTTTTGATAAAAATATGCCAAAAGATAGGAATAGAAGGAAGCTTTCTCAATATGGTAAACTACATATATGAAAAACCTAAGTTAGCATTGTACTCAATGGTGAAAGACTGAAAGCTTTCCTGCTGAGATCAGGAATAGGCTACCCACTGTCACCACTGCTATTTAACATTGTGCTAGAAGTTCTAGTTAGAGCATTTAGTCTGGATAAAGAAATAACAGACACCCAAATAGGAAAGGAAGAAGTAAAAGCTTCTCTGTTCACTGATGATATGATCTTCACAAAAAAGCTATAGAATTAATAGACGAGTTCAGCAAAGTGGCGGTATACAAGATTAATATGCAAAAAATCAATAATATTTCTATACACTACTAATGAGCAATCTGAGAAGGAAATCAGAAAAAAATTTCATTTATACTAGCAACTAAAACAACCAAGTATTTAGGAATAAACTTAACCAAGGACATAAAGGACCTGTATTCAGAAAACTACAAAACACTGCCAAAGAGAAACTGAAGAAGACTTAAATAAATGGAAGGACATTCCGTGTTCATGGATTGGAAGACTAAATATTTTTAAGATATCAGTTCTATCCAGGCTGATTTACAGATTCAATGCAATCTCAATAAAAATCCAAATGGCTATTTTGGAGAAATCGAAAAGCCAATAATCAAATTATTTGGAAGGGTAAGGGACCCCAAATAGCCAAAAATATCTTTTAAAAAAGAACAAAGTTGGAGAACTCTTACTCCCTGACTTTAAAGCATATTACTTATGGGAGCAGATGTGGCTTAAGCTGTTGAGTGCCTGCTTCCCACATGGGAGGTCCTGGGTTTGGTTCCCAGTGCCTCCTAAAAACAAACAAAACAAACCACAAGCAAAACAAATGAGAAAACCAGCTCAGGGGAGCCAATGTGTCTCAATGATTGAGCATCATCTTCCCAAATACAAGGTCCAGGGTTCAATCCCCCACCCTGGTAGATTAAAAAAAAAATTGTTACTTAGATGTGGTGGTAAAAATAGCATGGTACTGGCATAAAGACAAATAGATTGACCAATGGAACTGAAACAAGAATTCAGAAATTGACTGTCACATCAATAGTCAAGTGATTTTTGACGAGGCTGTCAAGCCCACCTAGATGAACAAGAGCAGTCTATTCAACAAATGGTCTGGGGAGAACTGGCTATCCATATCCAAAAGAAAGAAAGAGGACCCCTATTTCACACCTTATACAAAAATTAACTCAAAATGGATTATTGACCTAAATATAAAAGGAACAACCATAAAACTCCTAGAAGAAAAGGTAGGAAAACATGTTCCAGATCTTTTGGCAGGTGGTAGTTTCTTAAACCTTACACCCAAAGCACAAGAAACTAAAGACAGAATAGGTAAATGGGACCTCCTCAAAATTCAATACTTTTGCACCTCAAAGGACTTTGTCAAAAGGGTGAAAAGGCAGCTGGTTCAATGGGAGAAAATATTTGGCAATCACATATCCAATAAGGGTTTAACATCCACGATATATGAAGACATCATGCAACTCAACAATAAAAAGACAAACTACCCAATTTAAAAATAGGCAAAAGACTTGAAAAGACAATTGTCCAAAGAAGAAATACAAATGGTGAAGAAACATGTAAAAAAAAATGTTCAACCTCACTAGCAATTAGGGAAATGTAAATCAAAACCATAATGAGGTACAATTTCATACCGATTAGACTGGCCACAATTAAAAAGTTGGAAAACTAAATGTTGGAGAGGATGTGGAGAGATAGGAATGGTCATTCACTGTTGGTGGAAAACAAGAATGGTACAGCCACTGTGGAGGACTGTTTGGCAGTTCCTAAGGAAGTTGAACATAGACTTTCCATATGACCCAGCAGTGCCATTACTAGGTATACACCCAGAAGAACTGAGAGCAGGGACATAAACAGACATCTGCACACTGATGTTCATAGTGGTTTTATCCACGATAGACACACAACTTTATTGATCACACACCATTAAATCAATTTCAGTTTTCTGCAACAGAAACTATACTATGACTATTAATAAAAATAAATGTATAGTACACATTTCAAATATATTATGAATCTAAGAGAATTGGATAATAAACTAATAGCAAAAAGGGCAAAAATATTATTTTAAAAGCAATCAGTTAAATGCAGAGAAAAAATCAGTATTTTTATTGTTTTAAAAATCTAAATAAAAACTTGCAACTCTTGAAAGTTATTTGGCCTAGAAAAAAGTAAAGAGAGTAAAGGTTTAGCATAATCTGATTTTCTGTATTTTTATCCTAATTCACTCTTTCATTCAAGCATTAGATTTTCAGGATATTCTTTATACTTGATAACCAGTTCTTCACATAATAAAAAGCTGGTTATTTTTTTTCCTTCTAGCCATTTGAATTGATGCAAGAACATCTCAGAATTATCTTAAAAATAATTTGATAGCATGATACCCTTAATATCTCTAATTCCTCTACAAAACAATGGCATATACCAGTGGACTCTACCACCTTATTCAAAGTACAAACATGCCTATATTGTTTGATGAGATTTAATAGTCACTACCTACATTAACTTCTCTTGGAACTTAGGAGAGTTTCAAGTCAATAGCAATTAATTTCTTTTGTGTGTCACCACTTTATACTATAATGATATTTATGGATAAAATGACCCATAGAGGAGCCAAATTACTAATGATTTATAGTTGTAAATACATTATAACAATATCTTTTTCTTGTTATTATTACAGTAACTAAAAGTAAAGTGCAGTAGCTGTGTATCTATTACAAAAAAAATTTTATGCACAGAATATCTATAAAGTCATGCAAATGTCCTGTCAGCTAACTCTCTGTGACTGAGAGAAAAACAGGCCAAGATAAATCAGCTTTTTGTGCTTGGTCCTAGGTGGAACTGGCTAAACAGTTTCACATGTAGTTTTCTAGTATTAAATCTCACACATTGTACCCTTTGGAAATTTCCTTCTATCCTGAATAACGAATGGGAGAGGTCATAAATACTGCCACCTTATCCTTAAGATTTCCCTACCTTATGTTAAAAGTTGTGTATAATTGTTAAAATCTATGAAAAATTTTAAAAAATGGATTTAAACTTTTTTAGAAAATCAGGTTTTTGAAAATAGGAATGTGGACGCAATTTCTCTCCACGTTTCTTGCTGAGTTTTTCTTCTGTGCTTAGCATATCCAGCCAAGAAAATTAGTTCACCATTTAGGTTATTCACACAATTAATTACGTCTAAATATGGATGCCTTTTAGATCAGTCCCCTAGAGACAATAAAAATGTCACCGCACACCACCGTTTCTCATAGCGTCCTCTAGTAGAGCTTTTGTAACAAATGACTAAAAAGTAATTCAGTAAGAGTCCTTTTAAGCTATTGAAAACAGCTCACGAAAGGGACCCCTGCCTTGGCCTCCCAGCAAGGTTGGAGCGAGACACGTTCACGGCAGCCTTTGACGTGAAAGCTTAGCCTTTCTGGGATCATGTTCTAAATTTAAACTTTTCTGATCTGATGTTCTTCTATAATACATGAGAAGCAACTCTGAAATTATCAGAAATATGTGACCATGATATATGTGGTAAATGGGGGTTGAGACGGCAAGATAAAGCCCTGACAAGCTGTCAGCATTTCAAATTCACTTCTTTTCTAGGAAGAAAAGTGAACAGCTCACTCCAACTCTATTCTCAAAAACGTTAGCAGGATGTCGAGTTTCAAATTTGCTCTGCAAACGTTTGGCATTCTGTGGCTGCATTCCCTCTCCAATTCTAATAAAATGAACTAAAAGCTAAAAACAAAAGCAGAGCTACCTGGTTTCCTGAGCCACCTGAAAAGGACGCCAGGGATTGGCCTTTCTCAGCAAGAGAAGAGGAGAGAAACTGCATCGGGGTGGGTTGTGGACTCTATGGGTTTGTTTTTCCCGTTGTGATTGGACTGCAGGATTTGCAGGCTCCTTGAGCCTCGCCTGGGGACCCCTGAGTCCATCTTTGTCCTAGTCTAACGGCTCTGGGGAGTGACTCCTCTGTGGGTGGGAATGACAGGAGGTGGTGTCGAGGCTTGGCGCGGACTTCAATTCCTGAATCCTTTCTTTTCTGCCACAGCAACTTGAAGATGCAGAGATGGATGGAGCCACGGAGGACAGGCCTGGGAAGGGGGCCCTTGTTACACCATGAGGCCAACCCTCCAAGCCCAGCAGCATCCCCAGGATACGATCATGTAGATAACACACGTGCCAGGGGTGGAAGCAGGTCCAGGGCAGGCCGAGCTGCTTCCTTCACACCTGTCCCAGGTGGAATCTGGCCCATGCGGGGGATGTGATGATGAATCAGTTCCAGGAAAGCGGCCAGCATAAGGACAGGGGAGCAAGGTCTGCCCTTCCTGATGAAAGTCTCTTTTCTGACTTTATTCTTAGAAAGGCTCTGTGTCTGTCAAATCTACATGTCATCTCTGTAGACTCAGGTAGGCCACTTTCCTATTGGGCACAATCTTAGAATGCAAATAAATGAACGTGACGTGCAATGCAAAACAAGAAGATAAACGGAGTTCTAAATGCCTTATTTTTTACATTGTAAGACCAAATTCCAATCAATATAACCATAGACACAGGAACTCATTGAGTGGCATCAAATTGTGCAATTTACCCTTAGCGTGTTAGTGGACACATTTGTCTATGAGAAACCTAGAGCATTCATTTTAAACTTGGCATGAGGCTAGAGGTTTAAAATCTCTTTTATGTCTTTGACTTTGCTAGGAAGATTTTGCTTAGAATGCCTCATTAACTTGGAGTTCTAACCCAAGATAGAATCATCAGGGGTAAATAAATAAACTATGTAAGCAGAAATAGCGGTTGGAAACGCTTCTCGCTGGTGATTCCGTTTCACATTTTCTAATAAAAACTAGAGTAGCTGTGGTACTCAGCCATCGTGCTGATTTAATTCTCTTGAACGTGCGGAGCGGGGAGGTGGTTAACAAGGCCGATTATCCCACTTTTACTGCATCACTGCTGCCCAGTTGTCTGCTCTTGGTCCTGCATGGAGTTCACTCGGTCTGTTGCTTTCTCTTCTTAATATTGCCCTGGACTGACTTTGGTATGTCTGCCCTGAGTTCTCACCTTGTTTTGAAGGTAATGCAGAATCCAGTGGGAGAGCAATAAAAGTGGGCAGCTCTTTACGCTGTGATGGGATGTCAACCCTCATCGTCCAGTTTTCGCTCATTCCTCTTTCAACTTCCTGTCCTCCAGCCTCGCCGTGGTGAACCTGCAGCCTCCGCTCCTGTACGGCCAGGCTCCCCCAGGCATGCCCCCCCCATCAGCCGCCTCACTGCCACTCCACACCGTTGTCCAGCCTGGAAAACTCTGGCACGCGTTGGCACTATCCGGGGCAGCACTTTCTTCCACGTGCGGGTCTGGCTCACCTTGGGCAAGGGGATTAAACAGACTCGATCTTTCATTTTCCCGTCTCATAAGGTTGCTGAGAAGATGAGACACGTCCGTGTATACTAAGCACTTACATTTCCACGGATGTGAATATCAGTAAGAACCCTCATCGCCCATCCCCCACCCAGGACACAAATATTTTATTCCTGCCTTTTCTGGGCAAATTCAACCTGCTCATTTTTCAATTCTATATCCCAGGCCTTGGCCTTTCTCTGAAATTCCAGGCCCCACCGATCTCTTAATCCATGCATTAGTTACTCTCTCATTCTCAGGGGTGGATGTTACTTAGCAGACATGATGGAGTATGCTCTTGTAAATAACCCAGGCTTAGGTTTTAATAGCAGAAGAAATTTTTATAATGATCAATAAAATAAATCTTAGGATAATCACCTCCTTGATAGATAGCTAATCAGAATTGTATTCATCTGCTAGATGTGCCAAAATCATTGTATCCAATTAGAGGTGGCCTAAGTATTTTGTCACATTATACAATTTTTTTCCTTCTATTAGAATTTCATATATTTTTTTTAGAAAGTACCGGCACTCAAACCCAGGACCTTGTACATGGAAAGCAGGTGAAAACCACTTGAGCTACAGAGAATTTCATCTTAATGCCTTGTTTTATTCCTACTAATTCAGGGGGAGTCACCTTTTAGGAATGAGCTCAAATACATAGAAAAGTCTTAAAGTTTCAATTATTATTGTTTCAATTATATTGTTAAATATATGTATGCCAAGAATGTTATTAGATCATTGTTAAATTAGGACAGAAAAAACTTAATTTTCAGATAGTGTATCCAGATATAAGTAGTTTCTAAAAGCCAAATAATTGTTATTATCCAAAAGTTTTTTTTTAAATTTTATTGAAATGTATCATTCATACATGAACATGCATAAACAATAAGTATATAGTAAAAGTTGTGAACTTACAAAACAACATTCATAATATCATACAGGGTTCCCATGCATCACCCTTGCATTGTTGCGTAATATTTGTTACAAGCTATGAAAAAGCATCTACAAAATATTACTACTAACTATAGTGCATATCTTTTATTTGGTGTATTTTCCCCCAACCCACTTGATTATCAACACCTTGTATTATTATTGCACATTTGTTATAGTCATGAGAGAACGTTCTCATATTTGTTTTGTTAACCTTCCACCACTGGATTCCCTGTGTTGTACAGTCCCATGCTTTGTACAATCCATTCAAAGTGTACACTCAGTAGCTCTCGTTTTTATCACAGAGTTGTGCTGGCATCACCTCGGTGAATTTTAGGATGTTTTAATTATTCAAAAAGGAAAAATCACATTCTCCTTTTACCACCTATTATTTTCACTTTGGATTGATATAATATTTTCCATAAGTTATATTAGTTATAATTTTTCCTTGTATCACTATGTCCAAAAGTTTTTGGTAGTTTTTCTGCCACTCCACAAAGGGCTTTATAGAATTCTTTCAACATTCACAACACCCAGTGAATTAGGAACATTTGCACCGTTCCCTGCAAGAGAAAAAGCAGTGCGTGGGCTGAGCTGAGTGGTAGTTGTGGCCGACGGTCGGTTGTATTTCTCAGTGGGGTGGTTGAGGCTGTTGGGGCACATTTGGGGAATCATGGAAACATTTCCAATCCTTAAAGTCGCATCACTTAAGGCATTGTGTTCTTTTTCTATGTAATTATGAACCTGTACATTCTAGTCAATGGCTTTTGTAAGATCATATGTTAGTCTTATTTTTGGAAAATAGAAAAATATATTTAGTACATGAATTTTATTATATAGCATAAAGGTAAATGGTAAAGGAGACAAAACTTTGACACCTCTATTCTTAACCTCCCAATATAATAAATGCCATTTCTTACATATTCCCCTCTATTTGTGTTCACATGTTCATATACCACGTTGTTGTAATAAAATGAAAGACAATGGCCTTCTCTTTTCAATATGTACTAACCCATAGACATTTTTTTAATTCCTACATGATCTTCTTTACTGTCAATTTTAGACTGACTAGTAGATCATGAAGATTCATTGCACCCTTTCCTCTAGGTTGGATAAAAACTCTAATTTTCGAGATAGTAACTTTCCCTACCTCTCTTGCACTTTTTGTCAATCAGAACTGACACAAAACTTGGCCATTTCACATTTTCCATATGCACTGCCACTTTTAACAAAATATCTAAATATATTAGAATATACTTCATCTCTGAAAATTGACTGTATATCTTGTACTGTGCCAAGCTTGTCTGATCTCTTTTCCTCTACTGGAAGCTTTAAGCTCTTGAGACGGAAGTGATGGGGCCATGGCCGAAGGTGGAGGTGAAAACCCATATATAATGTAAAAGCTGCCATAACTCATGGAAGCATTGGGCCAGGGTTTCTTACAAGAATAGTTCTGGATCCTTTTGTGGTTCGTAAGCATGATGAATGGGTATTCATGCATTTGTGTGAGATGTGTCTCTCTCAAACCCATCTGACATGGAGAAAAGAAATAAAAAAATAAATAATGAGAAAAAAAGATAGTTCTGGGCAGAATCAAATTATTTGTTCCATATTCTTTCTCTAATGTTGATAATCTGTTATTACCAACCCAGAAGGTTGGAACTAACTACTAACATTGTAACTATTATTGTAGAAAGAAGAATGACAGACTTCTATATTCACGAGTGTATTCATATTATAAATGCAAAATTCTCTTGGGGGTGAGTTTAATAACTAATAAATTTACTAGTTAAACTAAATTATGTCACATGTATCAGGACTTCATCCCTTTTTACAGCTGAATTATAGTCCATTGTATTTATTTACCACATTTTGTTTATCCATTCAATTTGGGTTGCTTCCTTCTTCTGGAAAGTGTGGCTAAAGTTGCTGTGAACATTTGTGGGCAAATATCTGTTTGAAGATCTGCTTTCAACTCTTTGGGGTATATACCTAGAAGTGGGATTCTTACACATTGGTAACTGACATTTCATTTGTCCTCATCTATGCAGTTTATTTGCAGGGTGTGATGGTTAGGCTAATATGTCAACTCAGCCAGGTAATTGTGCCCAGTTGTTTGGTCAAGCAAACACTGGACTAATTGTAATGCAAAGACATTTATGGATATCAGTCAAGAGTGAGTTTACTGCATAAATGGGTGATTACATCTGTGATCAACCAGGGAGATTGCTGTCAGCAATGAGTGACATTTTATCCAATCAGTTGACTGTCTTCATAGGGGAAGTGATTTCAGCATTCAGAAAGAATTTTCCCAGCCTCATTTAGGACCTTCATTGGACTTTCACTGGAGCCCCTGGTTTGCAACCTGCCTGTGGAATATGGATTTGTGTATCCCCATGGTCACATGAGAGAATTTTATAAAATCTCATAATATTTTACAGATATCTCCTGCTGACTCTGTTTCCCTAGAGAACCCTGACAAATATACGTGGGCTAGAAGCTCCTCCAGCTGATGGGTAATGCGGCGTCAATGAGTATCCAGGAAAGTTTTCTGGCGTTCTATGCTGCCCTTTTTCTCCGCTAGTATCTAATGTTGAACAGTTGCTTCTCTTATGCTATCATTTTCTAGAACCCCATTGTTTATAAATACCTCAGCTTTTTCATTCTGTACAGAACCACTTGAATAATTTAAAGTACTTTTCCAGATAGTATTAAGGACTCTCAACATTCCTTTAAGATGAATAACTGAACAAAGACAGTTCTCACTTTGTTATTTGCTTAGACACAAAGTTAATAATAAAATCTACAAAGGAAGAGATTCTGTGACAGAAACAAACAAACAAAAAATAGCAACCTGGAATCTGCTGGGCATCCCCTTGAGGTCAAGTAGCCCTGACATCTTAGGCAGGAGCAGTGTGGGGGAATGTGGGACAAATCTGGGGACATTTCTGCCCGTCCACATTTAGGCAAACAAGCAACCAGGAATCATGTTCCGCACGCATGCCCATATCCTTCGGAGCGGTCTCCACTAGTCCTTCCATGCTGTATGTATGTTTACTCTAAAACAAACAGGCTCCACCTCTCCTTGGTCTTCCCCTAGGGGAGAATCCTTCTCTTGCAAAGATTCTTTAACATTTTTTATTGCTGGGAACCCTCAACTCTGCTTGGCCGCCGTACCGCCTGCCCGCTTACCTGTGGAATCCATCTGGTCTCATCTGTATCCACCCGTCCTCTTCTCACCTTTGTGGTCCTGTTGGATCCCAAAGTTACAAGGATGGAACCTTAACAGGCACATTCTTTGCACTGGGATTTTTGCTCCTGAATGAATGGAATAAATGAATAGAGTTCTCTATTCTAATGAAGAGAGAAAAATAGAATCCCCCTGCTCTGTGTTTGGCATTGGTGAATGTATTGTAAATATATATGTCTAGTTGTTTGTCTTTGGCTTTTTCAAGTCTGTTACTACTTATTTTTGCTAGTTTGTCAAACTCCTCCCCTTTCTTAAAAATGTGGTTGCCTCCATCTGTCTTTTCCCTCAAAGCTTTTAAATAATGATTAGATAAACTTTCCATCTTAGAAATCTATAAATACCCTTGAGCATTGTTCTGGTATGCAGCTGAGCTATTCAGAAAGAATTTGACCCTTATGGTTTTTGCTTTTTAATATTTGAAGACAAGACCAGAGCCATGTGTTATGGTCGAATTGGGTCCCCTCAAAAGGTATATTGAAGTCCCAATCCCCAATAACTTACAATGCGATGATAATGGAGTAGGGTGGTCCTTAACCCAATATGCCTGGTGTCCTTATAAGAAGAGGAAATCCGGACACATTCAGTCTGATACAGCGGAAAACACTGCCTCATAACTGACGCTGACGGCACCAGGGATTGCTGGCAAGCCACCTGGAGGGGAGAGGCATGACCCAGGCTCTTCGTCACGGTCTTTGAAGGAAGGATGGTCCTGCTGACACCTTAATTTCAGACTTCCTGGCTCTAGAACAATGAGACAATAAATCTCTGTTGTTTTAAGCCACCCAGTTTGTGGTACTTTGTTAGGGCAGCCCCAAGAAACAAAAACCCATAATTATTTCAAAGCTAATTGTTCTATACTGTGGAGACAAGGCCCTTCTGAGAACTCTACCCAGTGGCCCATGAACTGTGGTGTCTTCCTGTCTGTCTGTTGGGAATGCACACTATCCTCAACTCTGTGTGACTGCCAAGTTCTCTTCCTTCTAATTCTTTTAAAGGTTCCTCAGCTGGCCTTGGGAAGTGTCCACGCATGCATTTACTTGACAGTTCTCTGCTGAAGATTCAAGAGGAATCTTGAATCCCCAGGTTCTAGCTCTGTGTCTCTCTCCTCGTTGCTGCTCTGTCCTATGGACTCTAGCCTCCTTGGTCTCCTGGAATCCCAGCTCTGTCTTCTCAACTCAGGAACCCTGCTGAAAACTGGGGAAATCTCACTGCTCATCTCATATATTTCCTATCTCTCTGGCATCAGGTTTTGTTTGGCTGCTGTCCAATACCTTGAAATCCATTGTTTCATACATGTTTCCTTTCTATAACTCATATAGCTGTTTGCTTTTGTTTTGTTTTTGGTTGTTTCAGGCAGGAGGGTAAATCGAGTCCCCTTTTCTCTATCTTGGCCAGAAGTGGAATTAAAATGTTACACTCTTTTAATTACTATCTTTCTATGTCGTGCTCAACATTTTGCTTGTTTGAGTCTTTTGTGGACACCAGAAAAGTTACGTTCTGAAAGTGAACCCATTCCTGTGCAAGTAAACCTATTTATGTGGGACCTTTTGGTCAGATTCAGTTAAGGGACCTTTTGATTAGATCAATTTTGATTAGATTGCTTCTGTTAAAGTCCTTTGGTTAGATTGCAGGACCCAGCGTGGGTCTTAATCCTTTGGTAGAGTCCTATATAAATGGAGGAGAGAGGCGGGGCAAAGCTGCCGTTTTACCTTGCCGTGTGAGAGAGGACTCGGGGATCACCTGTAGCCACAGAGAAACAGAAACCTTGAGAGGCTGAGAGAGAGGCCAGATGTTGAAATCAGTGGAACAGCAGAAGCTGAAGCAACAAGGCCCAGAAGAGAGAGTAGAGAGTGGAATCATATGCCTGATCACCCCCAGCTGAGCTTGGGAAGAAAGCGAGCCTGGAGGAGAAGGCAGAGACCAGTTGCCATATTGCCTCGCCATGTGGCAGGACTCCAGGATTGCCAGCAGTTGACCCTTGGTGAGACAGCATCTCTGATGATGCTTGATTTGAACATTTTCACAACCTTGCAACTGTAAGCTCTTAACCTAATAAATTCCCATTTTAAAACCTAACCCATTTCTCATATTTTGTATTGGCAGGCTTTAGCAAACTAAAACAAACATCTAATAGCTCTAGTTCAAGCTCATTACCTTCTTTTTAAAAGTGCTTTACCTGTGTATACATATTTGCTTTTCATATCTAGGATTAGCTTATCTATATATAAAAACAATCCTATTTGTTTGTTTAATGGTGTTCATTAAATATGAAGACTAATTTATGGGAAAATGGTTTCCATACAATCAAATGATTTATAACCCAGAGATAGAATATTCTATTTTATTGTTTAAATATTTTACATGCCCCTCAGTAGCATTTTAAAATTTTATTCTTACAGATTTACTTGTCTTGTAAATCTTATTCTTACATATGTTATTAACCTTTATTGCCCTTAAAAATGGAACATATTATATCATTATGTTTATTAACTGTTGATTCTATTTAGGAAAGTTATTGATTTTTGTATATTAAGTTTGTAACCAGGTGCCTTAATACATTTTATTATTTACCACAAATAGTTTTTAACTTGGATAATGTCATCTATTTGTACATTCTTATCTTTCATAGAAATCCAACCCTCAAACAATCATTCTTCATTTATATTTTTAAAATATGTATGTAGCACTGGTTTCTTTGTTTTGTGACAAAAAATATTTTTATCATTTCATCACATCTTATTTTTTGCCATGTCAATTAGAAAATTGGAACTTGAGAAAATCTCATTGAGAATCCCTCTCTATTCTTCCCTAATTCTTTACTACTTCAAAAGAGTGTCAAGAGAATTTATCATTCCCTTAAATTAATTTAGACTGTTCAAGAGAGAGATTTCACATAAATATTGAGATTTAGCTTAGTGTTTTATCTCATAAATATTCAAGAACAACAGAGTAACGTGAGAATGGTAAATGGGCCTATTTTTGTTATGAATTTTAACTACGTGTACATGAATTAAAATTTCAGACAAACATAAATCATTTGCAGTGGTTGGACAAATTTAAGTGCTTGGCTTGGAGAAATATTCAAATGCAAATATATATAACCTAATGTTGAATATTGAAAGAAGACACAACCAAAATAAACAGATGTCCTGGGCATTATAAAGATGAATATTTTCATTTTCCTTCAAAATTTTCATTAAACATTTAAAAAATGGTGTGATATCTGTTAATTAGGTTAATTCCAGCACATAAATAATGCACCTAAAATTCCACCTTAGCAAGTAGGAATTTTTACACATTTGGTAGGGATCACTCAGTCTGAGATAATCCACTCTAAGCATTTTAAGCATAAAAGGTTTAATGTAGGAAATAGTGACTTATATGACTTCTGGTGCTCAACAAAACAAGTTACCTTGAGCAGGTGGCTATCAACCTGAGGCAATAAAGTGGTATCTGTCCAGAAGTCCCCTTTAACTACGACTGGCTCTAAAGGTAATAGCCTCTCCTCCTCCACCATCTTCCAAAGCATGTATAGTTTCTTTATTTGGCCAGCGGTAACCCGGACCAGACAGAGAAGGAGATGTTTTGCTTCAGAAATTCAGAGGAGTCCGGAAAGGGGTGATGTTGAAGGTGCATTGACAAGAGAAGTGATAGATGTTCTCCTAAGAGTGCAGTGTGAGGGCTCCTGGTTGGTGGGTGCTTTCCCTGCACATGGAGATTCAGGTTTCCTCCAGCCATGGTGGCGATGTCTCCATGCCCCTGGACCTCCATTTAGCAGGTGGTGGCTGGGAGGGTGGAGATGGCATAACTGCCCTGGACTAGAAGTGAGTCCCATCCCACTGCCTCCTAGTGATGACTCTATATCATGGAAGGGGAACAGTGATGTGGATGAACATTGAGCTTAGCAAACAAATATCTGCACAAAAATATTCAAATTTACATTTACAATTGGAAAAATAAATAAGGGACCCACTATACAAGGTGAAATCATTCTCAACATAAACCATACAGTTGACATCTTTGTGTTTCTTATTTATTAAATGATTTCTTCTAGTACCTTTGAAATACGCTACTATTATTCCTGCAATATGCTAAAATAATTTCTGAATTCATTGTATGTAAGGATATCAAGCTAATGTATTAACTATTCCTTGCTGTTACCCTGGTCCTTAACCTGAATGGAATGTTCTAATTCTAAGGAACTTTGAGAGAACCTATTTTCAAATAAAAGTGATGAAGAAGGATCTGAAGTTTGCTGGTAAAACAGAGTGTTTTGCATTAAGTTATAGGAGACCATTCCTTCACACATGGTGTATCTATTTGAAGTTTTACAAATATCTGCACTTTATAAACTTGTTTGTGGCTAGAAAATACTCTTGGCTTGTACTTGTTATTGTGAAAATATTTGAGTTTACCCGAATTTCTACCGGAAACTTTAGGTATGCAAATAGAAAATAAACACATTTTTTTTTTACAAAACAACTTCTAAGTTCAGCTGGGAAAGAGGTTTGAGAAAGTTACATAAACTAGGAATACACATATATATAATATTCTCTAAATGAATGAATGAGTTAAATGAACTAATTACGTATGTAAAATATAGTTCTCTATCTCTACACTAAGCTTCTCAAATTCAGGTAAGTATATTTATTGCACTGACAATATCTGTCACATTAATATTTTTGAACCAATAAAAATGGGAATTATTGTCTGATCAGCACTTTTCTTCTCCACTGAAAATATTAATATTTCCTTGTGCAAAATGATCTTAACTAAGCATTCCTGGCACACCAATTGACTCCCCTTCATTTCTGTCATGCTGTTGAAGTTCTAATAAAATTCACAGCATGAATATCATCCAATGTTAATATCACCTACCCAATATGTGGTTTGCAATGCCACATACGTTTCTATTGCATAAAAAATCACGTTCCATGGGTAGACATGCTATGCCTCTCTAAAGGGTCATTACTGTGTTAAGGGAAAAGAAGAGTTTGACTCTATGTCTCTGAGGTCATGAGTTATTACCTAAGTAGATTAACCATTGGTAGCTGCTCAAATTATGACTTCTTCAGTGATTGTCTTCAATTTGTTTAAAATTTGAGAACCATTAGCCAGAAATGCTGCATTGATGCTAAGAAGTAATGATACCTATTATAAAGATATTTTAAAGAGCATATATTTCCATGCAACGTTCTTATTCTAAAATAAGCTAAGGTAAACAGCACAAAAGTTCTCACCTTGTAGATTGTATTGCTTTAAAATTTTAGGCAGAGTGTATTTAAAAGTGAATTAAACCACAAGATAATAAAAGTACACATTTCCCTATAATTTAAGCTTTAGATCAGTGTTTATAATTTCAATTGAACAAAGCCAACTTCCCTCTGCGGGTTTTCAAGCGTGTAATTAAGTAACGCACTTGCAGTGCCAAACGGAGGTGGCACATGCAGCTTCTGCAGAGTCATGGCAGGCACAGTCTGGGTTGATGGGAAACTGAGAAGCCCAACACCACTTGTGTTGTGGTTTAGAGTGGGGAAGCTAAAACGACCAGGATGTAATAGAAGGTAAGTGAAATCCTCAGAATGGGAGCGGGGAGGGGGCAATCCTTCGGGGCATGCCTGAGTCTGCGTGTGTGTATGTGTGTACAGATACTGAGAAGAGGTTTCTCCTGCGGCTCTCTGGCTCGCCCGTTCAGCCGTCCGGGTAGAGTAGATCCCCTAGTGACCTTCCTCTGCGATCTACCATCACTGACACCGTTCTCACAGTGCCATACAGCATTCATAGCACGACTGCAACTGGGCCACTTTTTAATCACAGTAGTGTTCGTTTTGGTCATTGAATAAATACTGCAGTTTAAAATGAGTGTGGTATATTCAGCAAATAAAAAATACAATTGAGTGGGATTCATGCCATTGTTATTTTAACCTCAAATCGAGCTGATACTATTTTTCTGTCCCTGGAACATATTTTCATTTGGTACTAGGCCTCCTTGAAAATAGAGAGGCTAAAATTCCTAGTATTTTAGGTACCTATGCTCTTTTTCTGTTACTATGGAAAAATGAGTAGTTGTAGAAGATGCATAGTAATAATTAAGTCCGGTCCTTTTTTCCATATATGGCAAAACATTTTGAAGACTAAATTACGTAGTAGTAGAGAAATTATAGCTATGGTTATCAGGAGTATTACAACCGATTTCTGCACCTATTAATTAAGCATAGGAAATTGAAATTTATCCACCAAAGAAAATTCTTGCATTTATGTAATCACATATAATCATATAGAAGAGAATAATATTGTTTTAATGACTGAGTGAAAATAGATGTTTTTATGCCCAAAATTATTAACCTATATTTTATCTGCTTTTGCTGATATTTAAAACACCAATGAAAATTCTGCTTTACTCTGTCATTTGGCTAAGAGACAGCATGACAACTTTCTGTTCCTTAACGGATTTTTAATGAAATAAGAGCTTAGCATTTATTGTATATATTTTCTATTTCCTATACTTGTGACACAAACTAGTAAAGTTGTTTACTTCAAACCAATTAATCCAAATGATTTTAGAGGCCCAATCAGAATCAATACCAATGTAATTTGGGTCTGCATAAAATCATCACAAACTAACACTGATAAAAATGGTATGCAAATGTCCAAGCTATTCAGTGTTTACTATCTCCCAGTAAGTGACTTTACTTATTTCCTGGTGTAAGTTTTTTGTCAGTTCCTCTCTGTGTGTTTATATAGAAACACTATTTTTTTCATGAATTAAACATAAAGCAAAACTACTTAACGATATTATGTTAAAAATATTGAATAGCATTAGCACACGTCTGCATGAGAGTTCAGCCTACAGAAATAGAGGAGATATCAAATATGAATTATTTTAGTAATGCCTAATTTTGTCAAAGGACATTAACATTTGCTTAAAATTAATTATGCATATTATATGCTGTGAAAAGAATGTAACTTTTTAAAACATTTTTAAATTTCATATTTTCATATTTTACTTATTGTTTATTTTATAATATTATGTTTTGGTTAGTAACAAAACCACATACTCATGTATGCCAGAATTCACCTTTTTTTGTATAAACAAGCCGGTCAACAAATTACTTTGAATTGAGACACAATTTATAAGTTATGCCACCAGTGAAAACAAAAGACATGAGAAGAGAGAAGGGGGTGGGGGGAGAAGGCACTGAAAGAAGGAGAAGACAGAAAGCTAATAAACAGGAAATATCTGGGGGCATTATGTTTTAGTTTTTAATAATTTGGATGATCATCATTTCTGAAGAGCTCTCTTTCTGGGGTAGGTCTCTGACTGAGCACAGCTAATTTCTTCAGTATTCTCATGAAAACCTCTGCAGGAGCTCAGGTAGCTAGTTTGCCCACACTCGACTCTTTGGTGAACTTCTCTGAATAGACACAGAGACATTTGCATAGGAGGAACCTCTTTCATACTTACTTTTATCACTATAAAATGCAAATTCAATTTTCTGGCTTATATCACTCATGTTGAGAAGTTAGCTGTCGGTCACGTGGTTGTTCCTCTGAAGGTCCTGCATCTCTTATTCCCTGGTTACTTTAAAGAGTTTTACCTTTGCCTTTGATTTTCAAGTTTTATTATGCTGTTCCTAGGTTTCTCTTTCTTTTATGTTTATGCTTCTTGGGGTTCTCTGAGGTTTTTGAATGTTACTTTTGGATATTACTTTGATTTTTACTCCAGACCCATTTTCCCTCTTATTTTTTAAAATTAATTATACATATATGAGATGGGCCTTTTGACCATGTCCCACAAGTATCTTACACTAAATTATATTTTCCATTGTCTCATCTCTGTGGTTGAATTTGACTCTTGTCCCTATACCTGCCTTTTAATTCAATCATCCTATTTTCCCCTGGTCCAATCTTCTCTTAAACCAGTCCACTGAGTTCATAATTCCAGATAATGTATTTTTTCAAGTTTTTGAATGTCCTTTTGACTCTTTTCGCAAATTCTTTCATCTCGTTGATAACCTCAGTCCACTCAGGGTTTGTAGTTAGGCCAAGGTTTAGGAATATTTGGTTTTAATCCAGTCTTCCCTTCTTCCTGTGATGTGGTTTCCAGGAGTTTCCCTGTAAGCCTGGTGGGTATCCATCTCCTTAATGCTAAAATATAGCTGGAAATTCATCTCTATCAGAAATTACTAGTTTAACTTTTGGATCCATATACCTTTTGAAATCTGCCAGTAGCTTGAGGAAGAGACCGGATGTACATATCCCCTAAATGGAGCTTGATTCCTAAGCACTGCAAGATAGTGGGAAATTTTACTCTGCCTTGGAGAAGCATTTATTCTAGCTCTTACTTCTTTTTCTGCTCTATATTATCCATATACTTCCTGACTTTTAAGATATATTTTTATTTAATTTTTATTTATGTGGTCCAATAATTGTACTTCAAATGGCATTGATAGGCTATTGTTCTTCTTTTATAAGGGGTCTCTAATTTTTCCTGTATCTTTTCATGTCCCACACGAGCAGACCATAACATGAGGACTTGAGTGTGGCTAGTTTATTTTTGAAGTAATCTCAGCAAGCACATGCAAGGGTGGGGGAAAGTGAGATTGTTACAATTGTAGCATAACAAACTAACCCAACAGGTAGAAGCTTAAAATTACCATTTTATTTTGCTTTTGAGTTTTTTTTTAAAAGATTTATATTTTATTTATTACATCCCCCTCCCCCCTTTCTGCTTGCTCTTGCTGTGTGTCCATTCTTGTGTTCCTCTCTGCCTGCTTTGTCTCCCCTCATTGCGGCGACACGCTGAGGCCTGTCACCGCGCAGGCGGCTTTGCCCCGCTTGTGGGCTGCTTCTGCTTCCATTCACGGCCGGCTCTGCTTCAGTTCGCGGGTGGCTGGCTGCTCTCCATTCGCAGGCGGCCTGCCCTGCCCGTGGTGGCTTTGCCCTGTCTTTGGCAGCTTTTTGCCCTGCCCACGGTGGTTCTGCCCGCCCATGGCGGCTTGCCCTTCTCAAGGCGGTCTGCCTGCCAGGAGAGGTCCCCGGGAACCGAACCCGGGGCCTACCATGTGGTATACCGGTGCCCTTATCCACTGGGCTATACGTCCGGCCCCTTTGAATCAGGGATTTTGGTTGGTCTGCTAGAGACCACCCTTTGGGCAAAAACTATTTGCATTTGTGCCATGTGAAAAATGACTTGCTCCATCCCCAAAGCCCTCAAAAGTCTCATGCTGTTAAAGAAATCCACATCACCTGGGAACTTATTAGAAATGAAAATTCTCAGTCCCCACCCAGATTTACTGAGTCCCACACTATGGGCATGGGAACCAGCTAGCTGTACTTTTAAGCCGATCAGTGAGTGAATCAGGGAGCAGCTATCATTGACTGAGAGCACAGGGAGATCCAGTGATTGAAGGTTCTAAGGTTTCTGGTATAACTGAAGGACTAAATCAGCTCTAATTACAGAAAACAATTTTAAGAATGTAAAGAGGTCAGGGATGTAATGGTGGTTTTATACATATTAAGTCTGAGGTACTTATAAAATAACCAAACAATAATGTCCCAGCAGAAAACTCAGTATGTGGCAAAACACAAGGCAAGGATATGGGCTGAAGTTACAGATTCTAGAATGATCAGCAAACTGTTGTATAAAACTATTAATATGGGCAAGGTTATCCAAGAAAGGCATGTAGTGAGATAAAAACCAGGGGCCAAAAATATAGGGGTGAGCACAACCAACATCCAGTGACATGGAGAGGAGAGAACAATGAAAAAAAAATAAGAAGAGAAGACCAGAAGTGAGGGAGAGAATCCAGGAGAGAGGGGCAAGATGGAAGAACTGTTAGTCAGATGTGTTCAGTTTCCCTTCAGCCTGTCTTAGACAGGAGGAGGGAATGGTGAGGCTCAGCCCACATGGCTTGAGGGGTTCGACGACACTACTAACGTCCTTTTTGTTCCTGATCTCCCTTAGCTCTATTTTCCTCAGGATTGGTTCAGAGCCCAAGCATAGTACTGCCTAATAATGGCCACCAGCAGTTTCAGTGTACAGTTTCTCAGATTCAGGTCCAGTTGGCAAGAATATTTTATTTTCACAGGCGCACTAAAAAAAATCTGGGTTTGAACCATCATTGAACTAAACACTGTAGCCAGGGGATTGGGTGCTTTTGCTAGGTTGGACTGGCTCACACACCCATCCCCAAGAGCCAGAGCCGGGAGAAGCCACCAAAATGACAGACACTTAGAGAGTTTAAGGGTAATTCTTCATGGGAAATGCAGGCTGTTTTAAAGAATAAGGGATAGGAAATAGACACATAACATCCATAATTGAAGTAAGTAAATATCATCAAGAAATAAATGATCAGCATAGCAAATTCTTCCAGAGATTCATGAAAATCAAAGTGGTAAACAATAGTGGATCTCTGCCCCCCCCACCCTCCCAACCCCCACACCAGCAATTGTCTCTCAAGACAACTGGTAATGGAATTTTTCTCTTCCAACATCTTTGTTTAATGACAGGGTTTTGTTTTGTTTTGTTTTAACAACTTAACTTTTGTCCCTGTAGTAGCCAGCTAGGTTATTATAATAACTTTAGAATACATTACTTTTATAAGTCAAGTTTAAACAATTTTGCCTATAATAGCCACCTGAAGCAATTTCTCCCAAATGGTTCATTATTATCTGAAGAGTTATCTATTCTATACTTTCCCGTCTAACTAAAATTTAGCTCTGTTTTCAAAATCATCTTTTTAAAGGTTGGTTTTTGCAATCGTAAAAGCAAAATAAATTAAAGTATTTTATTTTAAGTCTTTGAAATTCAAGACCAAAATAAAATGAGCCACCGTGGAGACATTTAGAGAAAACCCAAATAAAATGGTAAATTAGTCCATTATTTTCAATTTGTTTTCCTTATCAAGAAATACAGTGAAATGTCCAATATGTT
>PVKH010005177.1:0-22424 GCA_004027955.1 Chaetophractus vellerosus
CTCGATTTGCAGGCGACCTGCCCTGCCCGTGGCGGCTTTTGCCTGTCCGTGGCAGCTTTTTGCCCTGCCCACGGCGGCTCCGGCCCGCCCATGGCGGCTTGCCATTCTCAAGGCGGTCTGCCCGTTAGGAGAGGTCCCCGGGAACCGAACCCAGGGCCTCCCATGTGGTTTCCCAGCGAGCTCTTTATCCACTGAGCTAGGGGCCCCGTATTTTCATTTTGCACAAGTTATATTTTCAGTCCTAGGAGGGAAAATGGGACAGAGTCATAAAAGATGTAAATTTATACTCTTATCATAGACATAAAAGGCTATAGAAATAAAGATATGGACCAAGGGTTCTCAAACCTCAGTGTTTTTCTTAATCTCTTGAGTGTTTTTGCTATATCTGTGCACTCCCTAAACGTTATTTTACTGAATATCAATGTACTATTTTTTTTTTCAATTTACTTAAATAATTATTTGGCCTTATCTTAAGCAATGGTATGTGTGAAATTAAGAATTTCATTTCCTAACCATATATTTTTTCTACTATATATTGAGAACAAATTCATAACTATAAAAATAAATGTCTCTGTGCATTCCACCTGAAATTAATCTGAGTACTCCCACACTTACCACACTCTGTGAAACACTGATGCATATAATTAAAGGGATATGCATTTGAAACTTTCTCCCTTAAAATAACTATAAAATTCCTAAAGGAGACTATAGCACAGGATAAGTTATAGAATATACTGTTTCCTAGGTTATACGCTGTACTAGTTTATCATCAAACCCCTATAGCTTCTGGCATGATCCTTACTTGACAAAGCGTCCTCTCCTTGTGCCATTCCCACCCCCACCGCGTTTCATAAGGAGACAGTGTTCATCTTAGTAATAGACCGTGATTCCCAGGCAGTTAGTCCCACTAGTTGCCTTAGTTTACCAGGCTGCTATGACAAATACCACACAATGGATTGGTTTAAACAAAAGGAGTTTACTGTCTCATGGTTTTGAGATTAGAAGGCCATACTCAAAATATCCACAGGCTTTGCATTCTCCCCAGAGACTAGAGTTCTGAGGCTGGCTGCTAGAGACCCTTGGGGGTCCTGGGCTTGTATTTCTGCCTCCCATCATGTGGCAGTGTCCTCTCTTCTCTCACTTCTCCGTTTTCACTATAAGGCTTCCAATAATATGGTTTAAGACCCACTCAGATTCAGTTGGCCACAACTTAACTAAAAATAGCGCTTTCAAAAGACCCAATTTACAGTGGACTCAAACCCACAGGAATGGATTAAAATTAAAAACACACTCTTCTGGGGTACACAGCTCAGTTTACCACATATTCTCAGCTGAAATGCTCAGCATGCATACCTCACTCTCCCTGGCAATACCCCCGCCCAGTTTTAGGCCCGCCATTTTAAATATTTTCACTATATCACTGTCGAAATCTCAACTATCATCTAACCAGTTTTATGTAAGCCATTCTCTGACTCTTTCTCTCTCTTTCTCTCTCTCTCTTTCCTCCCTCCTTCTTTCCCTCCCTTCCTTCCTTCCTTCTTTCTCCCCTCACCCCTGTCTCCCAAAATCCCCTTCCCAGGTAAGAGACTGTCCCACAGTCTCCATTTTGTCAGCCGCAGTCTCCTAACAGAGGGGGCTGCAATTAGTTCAAAATGCTCACTTAGCTCTTCCTTGTGTTACACAATTTAAAAATCTTTCCCCACGACCTCACTACCTTTGTACTTAATTATAAAATTTCTGACATTTTTCACTCTTACATTCTCTAGGCTTGTAAGAAACATGGATAAGTTTAGTTTTCACATAAAGGTAATAAAGAGCAAGGGGAGAAAGACTAATATCATTTGCTGGGCTATTGTATCAGTCACCTATGCCCGAGTTAAGCAGGGATAAAGGAAAATAGTTCAAACCGGTCCTACAGCCAGTAAAAGGGGCCTACAAGAAAGAATCACAATAACTCAAAGATCAGTACTAAATTCCATTCCTTATTTGGTGAAAGGGCGAGTAACTGGCCCAAACTGCTTGAATGTGATAAGGGAAACAGTCAAAGACTGGGGGACTTGCACAGGAAAATTAGACCTCTCCGATAGGCTGTAACCCCTGAAATACCCAATGAAGGGAGAAACAGGGGTGGACTTGCCTGTTAGGCTTAGGGGAGTATAAAATAGGTCACTTTCTTTTGTTTGGGGCAACAGCCACATGTTTTGGTTGCACGCCCCTTCTTGCAAGATTGAAAATAAAATCTTTTCTTTTCCACAATCGGGTGAGCTTTATTTCTTCCAGGACCGAATTTCTTTCTAATAGGCTTAAAAGAGGAAAGAAAAAGAAAAAAGGAAAAAAAAATATATATATATCCTGAATTTCCTTTATCTCAACTATGCTGTTTGGTTTGGGCACTTAAACCCAAACGCAGATTCTGGGACATTTTTTCTTCTAAAACAATTCCTTATTATTCTTTTCACCATCAACATTGTCATCTTCATTATCATCATCATCATTAGCTTTATAAATCAAATTTAGTCTTTTGTAATTTCTCAGGTAACAAATTGCTAGCTCTAAACGCATCAAAAAATAAATACTAAATAATGTTTTTTAAGTAGTCATCATATTGATTTTTTTAATGTACTTGTGATACAGTATTTCAAATACTCTTGAGACTTTCCTTAAAGCATGCTTTAGAAAAAGTAAAGTTTATTTAACTTAAAAAAGAAATTTAAAAAAATATTCAAAAGTCATCTTCTCCCAAGGCTGTACTTCCTTTTGGCAAAGAAGTAGGGAGGAGCTACACGAGTGAATGCAATTTTTATTTGACAATAAAATTGCTGTTCATGTGCTTGTTCATTGAAAAGTTATTTTTAGGCATAAACTAATGTCAATAGATGAACTTACTTATGAACAATTATTGTGTTTATATGGCCATTCTTTATATCAATCATCAGAAAATTAGTTGGACCAATACTCTTCTCCCAAGTCCATCTTAACCCAAACCAATCTATCCCCATATCAAAATATACTGGAGTTATGTAGACATAATTATGGTAATTAGAGTAAATAGTTGCTGAAAAATTTGAAAACATTTTGACTCATTCACTAAACTTGGAAAATGAAACTTTAAAAAGAGAAGAATCAATTAATATAAATGATTTGGTTTGATAATCACTATTTGACTCTTTTGTTTTTAAGTCTGATAGTCCTTGGTCTTGCTTAGTACCATGAAGTGAAATTCGCCTCAGTGATCAATAGATACTTATATCTTCTAGAAAAGTAAAAACAACCAACTCATAAAATTCAGAACCCAACTTGAAAACTTTAAAACTTCCTAATGACTTGCTTGTTTGCATAAAATAAATGATTCTTCCATTTCACTCCTTCAAAGGTTTTGTTTTTTTATTTTGTCTTTGTTTGTTGTTGTTTTACTTATTTCCCTGAAGTTTCACATTATCAAAAAATATTAGGCTAAGATAGAAATTTTAAAAGGTGGCTCTACAATCTGAATTTAGTCAAAAGGGTAAATCCAGTTTCAAGATTAGTCAGCACATCTGAAAACAAATAAAACATTAGAAGACAGGTTTTTTTTTTTGTAAATTTCAGAAGATACACACATATTTAAGAACAGATTTTGAAATATCAGTATTAAAGATCATTTTAGAATACATTATCACCCTCTGTAAAGGAACAGTTGTTAAAGCATCCATAAATAGGGATATGCTAAATAATAATAAGACATATTCTAGCCCATGTACAAAACCCTCATTCCAGATGTTCTGGTTTATTATGAAAATTTAGTCTCTTGGAATTCTTACCCAAACAGTTTTTTTTTTTTTTTAATGTCTGAATTTGTGGAAAGTATGTGAAAGCACATTATTCTGGGGCAGGGATCATATTTCTACTAATATTGGTTACTGTACCAGTAACAATATAAAGTACTTTCCTCATTAGTTATCTACATTTGCACTTAAATGTGCTTGTGTGTTATGTAACGTTATCATGTTTTGTGTATAAAGGTTTAAGTCTAACCCAAATCATGCATCTGATGAATCATAAAATGGGCTTCTAACCCAGGTTCCCTGTATCAGATTTTTCTACAAGTCAGCTGCCTCATTTCTACTGCACATCTGCCTCTTCCCATTTTTTTCTGTAATGGATTTATACATTTCATCATATTTGGCATGGTTGATGTGTTTAAGATATTTCTTTAACTTTTTTCTCTTTTTAAATTTAATTTTAGTATTTTTTATTAGGGAAGTTTTCAATTTACAGAAAAATCATGCATCAAATACACCCTATTATTAACGCCTTGCCTTACTTTGGTACATTTGTTACAGTTGATGAAAGCACATTTTTATAATTGTACTATTAACTATAGCCCATGCTTTAACTTACAGTTCACTGTTTGTGTTGTGCAGTTCCAAGGAATTTTTTATAAAAATTTTTTTTTCTAGTAACTATATATACAACCTAAAATTTCACCTTTTAACCACATTCAAATATATAATTCAGTGCTGTTTATTACACTTACAATGTTCATAACAGTTTTTAATGACCTATGCACACTCAAGAATATAGGAACGGGAAGTCACAAAAAGTCACCCATGTTACACCGCTCTTCAATTTTATGTGATTGGCTCCTATAAGAAAAACAAAACAAAACCCAAACTAGAAGAGTTCTGGCTTCACTGAATAGGAGGCCCTTGCCTTTCTGCTGTGCCGTCTCTATTGAAAGATGCAATTTTCACCAGGGTTCATGAGGCCCTCAAGCCTTTTGACTCTAGCCGTGTCATCTTTCCCGCCACTGAAATGAAAAATGTGTTTTTTAAGGCCCAAAATGAATTTTTTTCCCCAGCCAAACTTTCAGTTCCCTGGAATGAGTTTTTGACAGCTAACCTTATTTTACCAAGTAATACATCATCAAAGCAACACAGAACTGGTAGTATATTATACCAGTCGGGATGGAGTATTGCATTCATAGATCATAAGGACCTCGTCACTCAGGTAATGCATTCACTGCAGAGACACCAGGCCCACGGAAACCTACACAAGTGACTTATACCTTTCAAGGTTTATGTAAGGGGATGTTATTTATTTAGCAAATCCTGTCCAGTTCTGAAGAAAGAGTATCCATTTCCACTGAACCTGAAGAGAGAGGTAGTCTGGGTCTTTGGGGGTTTAAATAATAAATTCTGATTGGGAAAACTGAGCCAAATCAAAGTGAATACCTCTCCTTCCTGACTTAAAACCTGGAGTCCAGCGTTATTTTTCAATCTCCTCCTACATCTCTGCTGTGAGAGCAAATTACAGTCCTCCACCAGAGCCAGGTGTGCAGGAGATGAAGTTTGTCTTTGGTGTCCATTCACTCTTACTCTCCACATAACTTTTCTCCATAGGTGCCTGCTCACTCCTTGGAACTTCCAGCTACTCATGGCCCTACACTGTGGAGCCTTTGGTACAACACTTTCATACTCTCAGACTTCAAGAGCACAAGATCCTAAAACCCTGGCTCTGCCACTGATGAAGAGATGCTGGGGAACTCTTTCTTTCTCGGTTTGTATAAAGCGGGAATACTATTACTTAATACAGACTATTTGTGAGGGTTAAATGTGCTAATGCATATGAAGTCTAGAAAAAGTGCCTGGCACAGAGGAAACGAATAATTAAGACTAGCTATTATCATTTTTACCCTTGTTTCCTTTGCCTAATTATTTTACCTGCTTTCTAATTGCTATCTCCCCGCATTTTATGTAGCACTCTGACTCAAAGCCTGCGTCATCTTTAATGTTACCTCCTCAGGGAGTCCTTTCTTAATTATCTCCTTCTGTTTTATGTTTTCATAGTACCAGATACTTTTACTTAGTAGCACTCATTGCAAATGTGTTTAGCTAATTGTTAAATACCAATCTCACCCTGTGGTAAATTAAAGATGGGTACAAATTCTTCGCTACTCCTCCATTGAAAGGTGGAGGCTAATCTCCCACCCTTTGCATCTGGGATAGGCTTAGTGACCTGACTAACCAACACAGTTTAACGGAAGGGATGGTCTGCAAACTCAGCGGCTAACTCAGAGAAAACATTACAGCTTACACCTGATTCTACTGGAAGATTGTCTGAAAGGAAAACCAATCCCAAGTAAGAAGTCCAACTACCCTGAGACTTCCATGCTGTGAGGAAGCCCACACAGCCCCCTGGAAAGGCTACATGGAGAGGAACCAAAGCCCAGGTGACAGTTAGCACCAAGTTACTGTCACCTGAGCTTTGTTTCCTACTCTCTTGGAACTGGATTTCCCAGATGCAGCTGAGTTGCCCAAGCTGACCCCACAAGGAACAGAGACAAGTTGCTCTCCTACCCCTACACAAATTGCAGATTTGTGAGCAAAATAAATAATTGGTGTGGATTTAAGCCAATACATTTTGGGATGGTTTGTTTCCCAGCAATAGAACACCAAAAAACCTACCTCTACTTTGGGTCCATGATACAGAATCCATGTCAATTTGGCCACTGCTATGTTACAGGTGTATCACACAGAGCCTGCTGTTGCAGGAGCTCAATACATGTTTGTTGAATGATTGAATGAATGCATGAATAAATGAATTGGAAAAATCAAATGCTGAAGAGATTGGAAAAATCAAGTGCAAGAGACTGGAATAGATAATACTAGAAAATTGATTCACTGATTGCTTCCAAATAATGATTCCTTTATCTAGGTAAAACAATAATTTTCATTCAATTTAACAATAGTTATTGAGTACGTACTCTGTTCTACATGCTAGAACTATAGTCATGAATGATACAGTTGAGATTTGTATTTATCTAACTGTGTTCTATGGAAATACATCAGAATTACCTAGAAATTCTCATTAAAATTTCAGATTCGTGGACTGCACCTCAGATCTGTGAATCAGAATCATTAGAGGTGAGACTCCACAATTTGAATTTTTAAATAAGCCTTCCAGTGATTCATATATACTTTAATCTGTGAAACCAAACTTTGCTGTAAACACCAGGGCACTTGATAAAAAACAAAATAAAACACAATAGATTTCTAGACCCTCCCTATACTCACTGAATCATAATCCCAGGAATCAGGCCTGTGGGAATCTATTTTTTTCTTGTTATAAACCCCATCCCCAGGGCATTCTTATCATTAGTAATTTTGGAGAACAATATATATAGTTCTTGGTTTTTTTTGTTTGTCTGTTTGTTTTTTTGCCTGAAGAGGAAATAGCCACAGGATGACTTTGTGTCCCCAGGAATTTTTAAAAAATCAAATGAGAAAGTGATTTTTCCCAGATCACATATCTATTAAATCAGGCTAGAATACCAGCCTTCTGTTTCCTAGCTCATTGCTCTTTTCAGTATATATTTGCATTTCCTATGTTGAAATATATTTTAAAATTGCAAAGAAAGATTATCTACCCAATCCATCTATGATCATAAAGCCCTGCAAAAGTTTTTTAGAATGATTTCTCATCACATACGTGGTTTGCCTAACAGTGTCTGGCATGAATTAGATGCACAGTAAAAGACTGACTGACTGAATGAATGAATGGAGTAGACACTTTAACTGAACCAATCTTATGGTGGTATGAATGTTGACAGATATTATCAAATTAGACATATGTAGGTTGGTATAATAGGAGCCATGCAGACATGTTGACTCTGCACTAACTCTAAAGTAATGGTCAGATTTCCGTCCTTTTTCTCTCTCCAGCATGCACAGATTTAGCTTATGTGTATGTGTATGCATGTGTACATGTGTGTGTACACATGTACTGGCAAACTGAAGTGTAGAGGTGCGGCGCTCCAGCAGCTAAAGGCATTCAAGTAAAGGCAAAGCACAGTTTAAAGTCATCATTTCTCAGCCTATGTATAATGAGTGAATTACCTACAGCTGCATTTGCAAAGAAAAAATGGAGTAAAGGTCAAAGTATCCATCTAGGCCCCACTTATAAAGAATGACTTTTACTCATTACTAACATAGTTACATAAGATTAGTCACAGGAAAAACATTCACTTATGTTTCTGATTTTTTAGAGAATTTGCTGTTTCCTGTTGCCTTAAAGAAATATCATGAAATGCTTTTGCAATGGGAATTTAATCGCTTATGGGTTGAGGCTGAGAAAATGTCCAAATCAAGGCATCATCAAGGTGATGCCTTCTTCCTAAAGACTGGCCTCTGTCACATGGCAAGGCACATGGCAGCATCTGGTGGTCTCTCCCTTCCCTTTCAGGTTTCTTGATTTCAGCTTCTTGCTTCCATGGATTTCTCTCTTTCTCTGTATTCATTCCATTTATAAAGGACTCCAGTAAGAGACTGAATAAGATCCATCCTGAATGAGGTGAGCCACACCTTAAGAGAAGTCAACAGGTCCTACTTTTAATGGATCCACACCCACAGGAATGGATTAAATTAAGAAATGTCTTTCTGGAGTACCACACTTCAAACCACCACACTTCAAGCAATGGACCCCAAAAAGACATGCTCTTTCTTTATACAAAATAAATTCATTCCATCACAATATCCCAAAAGCCTTAAGTCATTTCAGATACAATGCTTAGTACAAAGTCTCATCAAAATCCTTGGTCTGTATATCTGTGAAACCTAGAAAATAAGTTAACTGCTTCCTATGTATAAAGAAGGGGCAAGTGTAGGATAAACATTCCCATTCTCATAGGGAGAAATTAGAAGGAAAACTGGAGTCATGGGTTACAAACAATTCTGAAACCCTGCAGGGCATACTCCATTAGATTTCAAGGTCTGAGAGTCATCTATAGAATATTTTGTCTTTCAGTCCTGATGGAGCAGCAGTCCCACTCTTTCTAAGTGCTTGCGTAGCTGCCATGCTCTCCTTGAACACTGGGGTGAAGTCTCTACTTTCTGAGAACACTGGGGTGTCGGCCAGGCTCTTTGCAATCCCCGGGGCACAGGATCACTGCTCTCAGTACACTGGGACAGCAGCACGTTTCCTGAACAGTGGGGTAAAAGGCCCACCTTTTCTAAGCTCCAGGACAGTCTCACCTCTTCCACATACATGGGTGGGTCTGCTCTCTTGGCCCAGGATGACTTTGGTCCAGATCTCAGCTTCCAAGGTTCTGCCCTTGAAGTGATTTTCCTTCCAATCTATCCCTTCTCTGTCCTTTTTAGTGCAGGCTGCCAGTGGTTCCATTCATACAGATCATACAAAAACTTGTTGGTTTTGTATGTAGTATACAGGATTCCAAACCATGATATGATAGGTCTTTCCACAAATCCTTCCTGGATAACTGCATTTTCAATCCTGACTTGCACTGAAATGGCTAACTGGTTCCATGTTCAGTAAACCCTGACATGGAGCACTATTCTCTAGGAACACACTTTCTGGAAACTCAGAATTATCCAAACCATCAATTTCTGGGTTCTTTGTGCCCAGGAAATCAGTTCTTCAGTTATCCCTTTCCTCTTGCATTTTAATATAAGTTGCAAGGAGAACTCAGGCTGCACTTTCCATAATTAGCTTGAAAATCTCCTCAGTCAAATACCCAACCTCATTGCTCTCAAATTCTGCCTTCCATTTGACATCAAAACTCAATTTTGTCAAGGTCTCTGCTTCTTTAAAACAAGGGTTGCCTTTCTTCCAGTTTTCAATGACACATTCATCATTTCTGTGTAAGATCTCATTGGAATTAACTTGAGCATCCATATTTCTACCAACAGCCTCTTCAGAGCAATCTAGGCCTATTTTGTAAAGCACCTCACAATCCTTCCAGCCTCTACCATTACCCAATTTAAAAATCATTTCCATATTTTTGTATTTTTTCAATAACAGCATCCCACTATTCTGGTACCAAAATCTGTTTTAGTTTTCTAGGTTGCTTAAAGCAATACCATGAAATAGTTCAAGTTTAGCAATGGGAATTTATTCAGTTGTGGGTTGAGGCCAAGAAAATGTCCAAATCAAGACATCATCAAGGCAATGCTTTCTTCTCAAAGACCAGCTACTGGCAATCCTTTTTCCTCTGTCACACGGCAAGGCACATGGTGGCATCTGCTGCTCTCTCCCTTCTCTTCCAGGTTTTTAAAATTTCAGTTTCTTGCTTTCATAGCTTTCTGTCTCTCTATCTCTGTATTCATAAAGTACTCCAGTAAGAGGAAGAACACATCCTGAATGAGGTGGGTCACACCTTGAGTGAAGTATGGAGCCACACCCACAGGAATAGATTAAATTTAAGAAATGTCTTTCTGGGGTACATACAGCTTCAAACCACCACACTTGCCGTGTGAAATGGATGGTTTAAAATGGGGGATATAGAGGCAGAGCATAGTCTGTCTGTTAAGAGCTAGATAAATGGTGGGAAGAGAAGGCACAAGGAGAAATATGGAAAAAACAAAGAAGAAAGTATGCCCATCACTTGCCCAGAGAAGGCCCAGATCAAGTGCTATAGGATATTTGTTTAATGCTAACTTGACTATCTGGAGTAAAATTTGGGAAGGCATTAGAAGAAACTCTGATATTTGAACCAAATCTTGAGGGATTTCAACAGGAGAAATGGGAGAAGAACTGTACATTGAGGGAATAATAAGAGCATATCAAAGAGAAACCAACAGTAGGGCATATTTTGAGAGCAGTTTTTGCCTAATCACAGAATTTATGAAGCAGAATAGTAAGGAATATTATTGGGAATGACAGAGTCAGACCATGGATGGAAATATGAACTTTATCCTATTATGAACCTTCTTTAGATAATGGAAAGACATTAAGTTGAGAAACCATATAAATCGGAATGGAACATCCTACTCTCGACCCGACTATATGAGTAAACTTGACACAGAAAAGTAGCCTCAATTTAGATAAAATTGGTTTGGGGATATATCCCACACTTAACTCTGTACTTTCCAAGGCTAAACCTGAAGTTCAACTTTTTACACACAGCCCTGCTTTGCTTTGACCCTATCAAAGTACTACATCATTTAAATTGTACTTAAACTCTATTCTTCCCCCAGATTCCTGTTTTAACTTGGTGTCTTCCTCTGTTTGGTAAGACCCCCCTGGTTCCTCTGGTATGCAGACTCCTGGGTTCAACATGAGAATAAACCTAACTTTGTTGGACTACATGTATGGCCCTGGAGTTCTTTATCAGATGGATTTAATCATTATAGATTGACATAGTCCAATAGAACCACACTGCAAGTCACATATGTACATTTACATTTTCTAGTAGTCACATGAAAAAGGTAAAAAAAAAAACAAAAACAGGTGATTTCATTCAACACTATATATAAAACATCACTGGAACATGTAATCAGCAGGCATGAATATTAATGAGGTAATTTACAGTCTTCCAAATCTCTGTTCTGGACTAGCCACATTTCAAGTGCTCAATATCTAGAAGTGGATAGACGCTATCATAGTAGATGTCCCAGGTCTAGAGCTGCACTATTGAATAGAACTTTCTGAGTTAGTGGATATGTGGAAGGGCTGCGTTGTCTAAGATAGTAACTACTGGTCCCACCTGCCCATAAGCTATTGTAACTGAGGAATTGAATTTTTAATTTAATTTAATTTAAATTAATTTTCATTTAAGTTTAAATAGCCACATGTGGCTAGAGCTACAGTATTGAACAGTAGAGCTCTAGATATGGGGTGTTATTAAAGTGTTTTGAGCAGGGCTGTGTCCTTACAGAAATGATGTTTAGGACTGTTAGTAGAAAGTAGAATGGGGAAATAATTTTAAATGGGGCATTCCCCACAGTCCTTTAGAACAGCATTCTCCTGTTAAAGGATGATTAAAGTTGTTATGTTTTCTGACCCCTATCTGATCTATCATGACATCTATAACAGCGATGCTATTTACCTCAATTACCCAGTCAAATCTCATGCTATGTCAAGCGATAACTCAGAAAATAGCTTGTGTCACCCCTGTGTAATTTTAACAACTTCACTTTTCTACAATTGATTCACATTCTACAGTGTCTGATGACCTTTGAATATTTTGCCCACATATAACACCAATATGGGTAAAATTGATGTAAAGTGATGATGCTTTAAAAACATATAATTACAGTAGCTTCATTAAAAACAAAGTGTGTTTCAAGCAATTTATTCTTTGTATCAATATGATACATAAGTACTGAAGTTAATGGTCAAACTTTTTCCTCTCTTATAATGAACTGTAAAATTACAGTTGGCAATCAAGAGCACTGTAGCAGATAAGTAAGGCAATTTTCCTCGTCGTTTTTCCTGTTGTTGTCAATCTGGTGGCAAAACTCATTGCCTTTTCAATGAACCATAATGTGAATATTAAAGATTGTGCAATGCTCAAGCATATATACTTAGGTCAAGCCAGGCTGGCTTTGAGCTGTTTGTTTTAAATTGGTTATGCCAAGTAAAAGGTATGTCTGGAAAGTTTTTATTAGATGATGTATTTCTATATTTCAGACGTGTTTGTACAGGAAGCAACCCTTCCATATTTTATTGTTTTAGAAGTTGCTCTAGAATTTGACCTTGCAAATACAAATTGGAACATCTGATTTTTCAGGTAATTAAAGTGTTATTAGGAATCAAATTATTATATCTTTACTATGCCTTCTTTATATGTTTTATACGCACAGATTTATAAATGACAAAGGATTTCCTTTGACTCTGAAGCTACTTCTATGGCTTTGTTCAATTTTGATGAAGACTCTATGAGTCCTAAATGTCCTTGGAGAGTAACTGTGGAGGCTGTTAGGACTAATTTGTTAATTCCTCTGAAACTCAGAGTCCTTTCTTCTCTGTAAAATGGGCATAATGTTTTCCACTTTGTAGGATTGATATGAGCCTCAAATGATGTAACAGTCTTACAGTACTTGGTATTTAGTAAGTCAATATATGGCAAATGATAGAACCATGAATGAACACTATGTTTGTTACTATTTTTGCTAGCTGTTCTTATGGATAAACCCTGGAATCTCACAGGCTTAAGACATTAGAAGTTTATTTCTTTCTGATAAAAATTTTGATTGACAGGTGGCTTTGCTCCAAGTGGTGAATCAGGAACTCAGACTCCTTGCCTCGTTTTGCTTCATAATCTTCAACAAGTGGCTTTCAGGTTTGCCCTGAGAGTTCTATCCATTCCAGCCAGCCAAAAGGGAAAAGAATATGCAAAAACGCTTGGAGATTTTAAGTGACATATATCATGTCAGCAAACATTCCACCTTGCATATGGCCCCACTTAACTGCAAAGGATGTTGGGAAGTGTAATCTAGCTAAGTACCCAGGAAGAAGTGGAAATAGTGCTTTGTGATGCAAGTATAGTTGGTTTTCCAAAGCTGATATACAGTTCTGCATGTAACAGTATATTTAACTCCTTATTTGTCAAAATGCAGCTGTCTTTGGCAACAGAAAGTTAAACCAAAAATTACATGACTTTCTTTGGGAGTTGAAAAGGGACCCTTGAGAAGGAAGGCTGCATGCTGGTGATAACTCTTTCTTCCAGGAAGATATTTGGTCAAAGGGGAATGAAAGCACCCAGATAACAAGCAGCAGCCCCTGGTGAATGTGTGCTATGGAAGAGGTGTAGCATCGTAATCCCAGGTTTGCATCAGAATTGTTTTCAAATTAGAAATGGTCTTAGTGGGTTACACAGTGACAACACTGCCATGGGAATTCAGATTCTTATAGTTTTTGACCATCTGTCTTTGTGGCATTATCATTTCGTCCACAGAGTGAAACAAAAAGAAGGACAAAAAAACAAATGTGTTTGTTGCATGTTTTAGTGTATGATTTGCAAGAGAAGAGAGTAAAGGTCAACACTGCTCAGGTTGGACCCATGAAACTTGCTCAGCTCTCTCCCATTCAAACAAGTTTTTCCTTAAATGATACATTTCTATTTTCTTCAGCTAACCCCTCCCTCTCTCCACCTCTTCTAGATTTATCTGCCTTAACTGTCTCCGCCAACTCACTATTTACTCTCTCTTCAACCCCAAACCATCTGGCTTCCCTCTCTTCCCTCTCTTTTTGTGCTAATGAAACTATTCTTACCATGGTCACCAAGGCCTTCCATACCCATTCCCTCTCATTTAATTTTATTTCTCTGCAGCATTTGGCTGAGTTGACCAATCCCAGCAAACGGTCCTCTGTCTGGTTTTCTTAAACCAGAAATTCCAGTGTTTCTGGCATCTGTAATTACTCCTATTCCCTCTCTATCCATATATAATCTAGCACCATCTCCCATTTGCTTGGTTTTTTAAAATTTTTATGTGTATACTTTTTAAAACCTTCCTCAGACATTACCACCCCTATCCAGCTCCAGCTCCCTTGTTGCTACCATATTTGCATGACCGTTATCATTACCTAAATTACCATAACAACCCCTTGAGTGGCCACTTTGCCTCACTCTCTGCCCTATCTCATTTAGACTTTATGCTGCAGTCAGAATGGTTTCTTTAAAATGCACATCTCATTAGGTCCCTTCCTGAGTAAGAGCCTGCAATTCCTCCTTACCACCCGTGATAGAGTCCAAAACCTTACTGTTTTTTTTAGTGCTTGTACCCATTTTATCTTTTTAGTATATATTTTTTATTTTAAAAAGATATTTAGATTACATAAATGTTACATTAAAAAATAGGGGATTCCCATACACTCCGCTCCCTTGCCCTCCCACATTTAACATTAACAGCATCCCTCATTAGCGTGGTACATTTGTTACAATTGATGAACGCATGGATTATACTTTACATTGTAATTTATACTCTCCTGCACATTTTTGTACTTTATTACAAGATATATAACGGCCTGTATCTGTCATTGCAATGTCATTCAGGACAATTCCCATGTCCTGAAAATGCCCCCATATTACACATATTTTTCCCTCTCCCTCCGCTCAGAACCTCCAGTGGCCACTGCCTCCACATCCATGATAAAAGTTCTTCCATTGCTAGAATCTTGCTTTTCACTTCTGCTGAGTCTTCTTTCCCCCAAACTCTTCATTCTCTTGGATCTAGATATTCCCAACTTCTTTCCCTTCCTTCACAGTGATTTCAGTTCCTTCACAGAACTTGAAAGGGCAAATTCATACAAAAGAGTTTCGTAAATAGCATTGAACAGAGTACAAAATTTGTAAATGAGTGGGATTGATGATAAGTAATCGGAGAGTTATTCTTTTTGCTGTTCTTATTCTCAATTGTTTGTACCAAATGTAACCAGTGAAATCTTACTCAAGTCTTTTATGAGGAGGATAAGTTTTTATGGATACTGTTTAGCTGGCTAAAGAAAAATCTTAGAGAAATTAGAATGAGTATTTTTTTAAATTGGGCTTATGTGTTTTTCTTTGTTTCAATTTCTGCCACATTCAACCTGACTTATTTCAAGATGCTTCTGTTTCAATATAGTGAATAAAGCCCTTGCCTTATGACCAGACCATCCTTTTCTAGATTTTGGAAATAGTATAACATATATCAGTTAGGATATGGTCCTCTCCAAGTAACAGACAACAAGCACATGACTATTAATGGTTTTGATCAGGGAATTCTTAGTGTTTCCTGAAGAAGTCTGTAGATAGACTGTAAAGGGATTATTGAGAGGCTCAGCTATATCAGGATTCTATTAGATCAGGATATATTTCAAATCCTTGGCCTATTTCTTATAGTAACAAATAAGAGGGAGTCATCAATGTCTTTAGTAGGAAGGAATAGAAAGAAATGTATCAAGCAAGATTTTCTTGAGTGTCTCTTATCAGAAAGCACCCCTTCCCCACAGTTTCCCCAGCAGAGCTCTGCTTGTATTTCACTGATTATAATTTTATCTCATAGCCACTCCTAGCTATGCATGACTGGGATGTTGAAGGAGAATGGTGTAGACTCCACCATGAATTTCCGGGTGGAGCTGGCCACATTGCCACCCCAGACAAAATCAAACACCTGTTAGTAAGGAAGCAGCTGGAAGTTGTGACTTGGGAGACAACTAAAAGGAGAGGCGCTGTTCTAACTGGCAACGCTGAAGAAGATATGAATTATCAACGATTTGCAATGCCTCCATTTCAAGATTTGAGGGTGATATCCTCACAACAGAACAATTTTCTTTATAATATACCAACAACCTGTGTTCCATAACAAAATTTGTGATTTAATATTTTAAAATACAGGCTTTCATAAATTTCTGAAAAGATCATAAGCGGCTTCTTTTAAGAATCACCAATATTCATCTAGGACTCATTCTCTAGGATGAGTGAAAATTAACCTAGTCTTAAAAGTGAGAGAGAATGACTTCTTATATTTGCACAGTACATTATACCTTATAAATTTTCATTGCACTCATCAATACCATGAGGTTAGAATTATCACACTCATTTTACAAATGAGGAAATGGGGGCCTAAAATAAGAAGGTTTAGGAATTTGCTCATTATACTAAGAGGCACAACAGAAAACCTTCTGCTCTTTCCATCTTCCTATTTTCATGATTCCATGCATAGTAAGCTAAGTGGTTCTTTTAAGGCAATTACCCTATGTCTGAATGAATTTGAGGCATTTGACTCTCAAATAAATCTAAATATGTATATATATATTTTAAGGGCATCCTACATACTAGGACTTTTGAACCTATTCATTAATTTCTTAAATGTTTAACAAACTCTTGGTCTGTTGTAAGTCACTATGGGATAGACAGGCACAATCAGTCCTGTCCTGAGAACCCAAACTATATAAATTCAGATAGAAAATGCACACAAATGTCTACTGCACATATTAAAATATTAAGTACTATATTATATTCCTTCAGCACTACACTCATAGAAAACTCCTCTCTCATACAGCGCATTTGATCCTTAGTGCCCTCTCAGAGAGGTATTGTTAGCATCCTTCTGCAGATGGGGCAACGGAGGCTTGTAGAGAGGAAATGGAGTTGTGTTAAGTTCACAATGTTAGCTATTATTTAAAACAATACCTAGTCTCAACTGCACATAGACCACGTGGCTGGCATTATTCTAAGCAGATTTCATATATTAACTCAATTACATTAGTGATAGCATTATGGGAATTCAAGAGCAGTCTGCAGATAAGACAGGTTTATTAAATTTAAAAAATCAACTCAAGTATTTTTGAGTATCTACTTTTGGCTCAGCTCCTTTTGAGTCACTGATGATGCAACACTAAAGCAAACTAAGTCCCTACTCTCAGGGAACTTAAATTCTAGTAAGAGAAACAGACAGCAGATCAGAGTGATTTCACAAAGTGATAAGGAAGAAAAATAAGGCAGGATTAGCATTTGGACAATGTGATGGTTTTTACAAACTGTTCACAAATTCTTTGACATTCTTCCTCCTCAACAAGGAGGAATTTAATTCCCTTTCCTTTGACCATGGGCCATCCTTGGAATTTGGCTGACATGAATACAGATGAGATACAGCGAGGATACTTTATAAAGCTAGATCACAAATGGCGGTTTGATTTCCACCCCGCTCTCTGGCTCTCTGTCTCCACATGTGCTTTTAGAGCCCTTAAGTCTAGAGATAGAGGCAGATGCATGAAGAGCCCCAGCTGTTGAGTCTTGCTCCAGGTGTCAGGCAGGTGAGTTAGTGAGCCTTCAGCTGATTCTTGTTTCCAGCCACCTCGGCCAAAGACAAGTAGAGCAGAAACAAGCTGACCCCACCAAGGCCTGCCCACACTGCAAAATGAGAGCAAAACAAGAGTTGTTGTTTTAAGCCACTACGTCTTTTGGTGGTTAGTCATGCAGCCATAATCAATGGAACAGACGTTATTTTAAACAAGAATGTGGGGAAGGTTTTCTTGAAAAGCAAATATTGGAAACAGAGACCTGAATAATGTAAAATAATGAGACATTCAATGGTTTGGAAAACAAAGTTCCCAGAAAGAGAGAATGGCAAATGCAAAGGTCCTGAGGTAAGAATGCACTGGGTATTTTAGGAAAAAAAAAAAAAAAATACAGGATAGCCGGTATGGCTGCAACGGAGTCAAAAACAGAGAAAAGTAGGAGATGAGGCTGAACAGAGAACAGGACCAGATATTGGAGGGTCTTAGAGTTGGCAGAGAGTTTAGATTTTGTTATTAATGGATTGGGACACAACTGAAGGATAATTAGGAATAGATTTGATGTGATAAAATTTATATTTATAAAAGGATCCCTCCACCATTTGTGCAAAGATTATACTAGAGCAGGGGCAACAGCCAAAGGGAGTTGTCATTTAAGAAGCAAGAACAATAGTTAAAAGGAAATGGCAGCTTGGCCTAGGGTCTATTTATGCAGTTGGGTGAGATGTGGTCATATGGGGGATTAGATTTTGAGGGTAGAGCCTATAGGTTTGCAATGGATTGGATGAGAGTAGAGATGGGAAGAAAAGATGGAACTGGCAGGGCCTTCCTGCTTTCCAACTCCATGTGTTCTGCTAACCAGCAGCATGGGGTCAGCAGGGAGCTTGTCCAAAAGGCCTCATCTCAATCACGTTGCATCAGATTTTAACAACATCACCAGGTGATTTTAACAACATCACCAGGTGATTTGTATGCAGATTCAAGGAGGAAGCTGGTTTTGCTAGGCTGACCCTCAGAGACAGCATATTTGTAAACAAACAAACAGAAACCACAACAGGCTTTTATTCAAACTCTTGAGAAAGACAATATATATTCCCAGAATTATTGTTGGTACCAAATAGAGAAATACTATCCTCTGTTACTAGAGGATAACATAATTCTTTCTGAGGATTATCTGTCACTCAGTTTTATAGAATTTTGGTTTTCTTTAAAGAGTATGTTCAGAAGCTGTCTTGAAATGCATTTTCTGTTTTGGGTTCTTACTAATTGAAGAACACTGTAGTTTCATAAGATTCAGGGAACCACAGTATATGTTGAATTTCCAGAGTTAGGAGATATATGCCATTTTCACTAGAAACAAATAGGCAAGCAGCAAAATGTCTTATTATCCTTTCTTATTTTATCTTCCAAACTAAATTTAACAGTCTTTTTTGTTCTCTAACACAAGGTGAAAAATCTCAATTCCACGTTTATGGCCAATTCAGCAGTTTCCTGAAAATGCAAGTTCCATGCTGTTAATAATAATAATAATAATAATAATAATAAAATAGTTTCCCCAAACCTTTCATTTCCAACAAATACCATATGCATGATATTTAAAGGCCTTAAACAAAAAATTTTTAAAAAGCTGCATGCCAAAAGAAATGAGAAAAATCTCTAAACAACACAAAGGATACTGAAGCGCTTCACTAATGATATTGGAGACCAAATTATCCCTCAGGTTCCTGCAGTTTGTAGATAAGAGCATTTTTAGAAGTTTTATGCAGAGTTCAAGATTACTAAAAATGTAAATTTCAGATAGGTAGGTTCACAGTGAAGGTTAGAAGACAAGATTAGAAAGATCTTCTTAAATTAGCTTTTTTTTTCTTAGCAGGTTACAAGCAAGTTGAAATGTTGAATATAATGCATTCCCAGATAAAATTTAAGACCTCTAAGGTTACAGAAAATAGATTCTATAAAACTAAACCCAAAATGTGTATTATTTCTCCTAGGATACAATTGTACCAAGCCATACCTGATGGCAAAAATCCAATTATAGCAGTAAAGGTTGCTTTCAGTTATTCCTTCCTTCAAGTCAAAGCAAACTGCAAAATGAGGTGAGCAGGAAGCAACTGCCTTCATAAATACACGAGCTTACATTTGCTATCAATTTTTTGTTAGTGAGGAATGAAAATGGATAAAAGCAACCAGTGCATTGCAAGGCCTTCAATATAGATTTTTGCATTTTTTTTTTTAAATAAAGAAATGAGCTAGAGGAAGAAAATAACTTTTTCCCCCTAATAGTAAGATGTTCTCAAAGGAAGGCAGTGTGGTGTAATGGTTACAAGTCAAAGCTCTTGAATAAGAGTTAGGAGTTGAAATCCTAACTTTAGGGAGTTTTATGACTTGGAACAAATCACATAAACTTTCTGAGCCTTAATTTCCTTTTCAGTAAAATAGAGATAATTACAGTGCTGCTCTCTTAAGGAGATGAAGATTAAATGAAATTGTGTAACCATTTATCAAATAATATATGCTCAATAAATATTAGCTATTATGATCAGCTTGGCCTTTTCAGCAGACTGAGTTTCATTTTGCCTAAACCCACCTGATTTGCATTGCTTTGCGGCTGGCTCATTTAAAGCCCTGAAAATCACAAAGCTGCCATGAACACAATTACTGCAACACTTCCCTGGTTTCTAGGCTAGAGAACAGTAGGGGTGATGACAGGAAAGATGGCTGTGCTGTTCCCAGGGATCTAGTCGTGGAGAGAATGACACCGTGGTAAGTAAGCTGAGAGTTTGAACTATGCTGATAAATTCTGCTTTCTCTCTGACTTTTCTTTTCTGTCTGATCCTTCTAATGAACTCGGTTTGGCTAATCAGCAGAATATTTATAGTTCAAAGCACTTCTTTTGTTGCTGAAAATAGGCCCCCTCCAGAAGTGAGAACAATGAAACATTGATCTTATTAAGATCACAAAGAAGAGACTGTTTTCTGTTCTGTGCTCTCTCCTTTGGTGCAGTAACAGTGATTTATTCAGCGTCCCATTACTGTCAATGCCGCTGTCGCTGCCCCCAGGCCGCCAGTTCCCTGATCTGGCGCATTGATACAGCTAACGACCACCGGAAAGCGGCGTCCACTCACTGCCTGTCTGCGAGTGGCCATGGCCGAGATCTCCTCGTGGCGTGGTGCACAGAGCCTCAACCAGACAAAACAAAACTGGGTTCACTTCCGCCACTTACCAGCTGTGTGGTCTCAGCAAAGTTGCTTCATTTCTCTAAACCTCGGTTTTTCATCTGTAGCATGTGGATAATTATGAAGCTTACCGAGCTTTTGTGAGAATTGAACAAGTTAATTATGTCAAAGCCCCGAGTATAATGCAAGGGCTTGGTGAATATTTCTTCCTCGTGAAGTTGTAATTCCAAAACCTCGGCATTTTACCATGATCATTGTTTTGTTTTGTTTTTTCTTTTTGAGGCAAACAGCAAACAAACCTTTCCTGCTTGTTTTCAGACACTATTGGGTTCAGCTGACTTCTCTGAATTCAATGCTGTCTCCCTGGATGAGCTCAAGAGCTCCAAGGATGCCTTAGGCTTTTAAAAATTAGTTCTCAGGTAATTCCCATAATACCATTTGAGACTCCTGGATTCATCTGAGAAGATGAGAAACACTAAGGGAAATCAAAAAATATAGATTTGGACCTCCAAAAGGCAGTATAATTGAAAAACACTCTCCCTTGTACAAGTGAAGGAGTTTTATAAGAGTATAGAGCAGTGCTGTCCAATAGAAAAATAATGCAAGCTACATAAGTAGTTTTAAATTTTCAGTAGATATTGAAAAAATGAAAAAACACCAAAAATTCATTTTAACCATAAATCTTATTTAACACAATATAGCCAAAATATTGTTTCAGCGTGTAATCAATATTTTTAAAAATTAAGATATTTTAGTTTTTTTGCCCCAGGTATTAAGTCTTCAAAGTCCAGTGTATCTCATTTCAGACTTGCCACATTTCAAGTGGTTAGTGGCCAGATGTGGCTGGTAACTACCACGTTGCACAGCACTGATATAGAAAATTCAGTTTTCAGTTATGTTGACAATAATTGTTTAAAATCCATAAACCATCCACCAAGGCCAGCGTACACATGGTTTTAAAAAGTTTGCTTCTTGTTACAAATTGGCTTGAAACGAAAATCATCTAATAGCACTAATAAACTGTTCAGTGAGCTAGTCTTCTGAATTTAAAGCCACTGATGTTTGATGAGTGCCCTCTGCTGTTCAAACAGCAGAGAAAGAAAAGTATTGCCGTTGACAGTGGTCAAGACTTGAGCAAAAATTTTCAGATAAAGAAAGCAACTTAGATACCTGCAGTCGGTCAACCAGCACCTGAATGTACTACAAATTGCATTGTCAAAAAGCTTGGATTCCCCTCTCACCTTGGTGAAATAGTCTTTTATCTTGAACCAGTAATGTAACTAAAAGTTGGGGGGAAAACAAATGGAAACACAACTATTTCTCATTCAGCAAATCCAGGTGTGCACTCCAATGAAAGTTGTGGCAGCAGGAAATTTGGTCATGGCAAGGAACTTTTGGGCAGCAGGACAGTTATGTACCTGTTGTCCCCGGAAGCAGTCAAGAATGCAGGCTGCTGTTCCTTTGAAATCTCAAAATCCATGTTTCAAATTCCAAAAAACAATAGCTCCTCAGGGGGAATTTCCTGATACTGCTTTGGTGATGAGGAAGGGAAACTCTCAAAGGAACGCTCCCCACAGCTGCAGCAAAGATGGGGATGGCTAAGCATATTCCTGTACTTTGCCACGTTTGGGGACGAGTTTAGTAAGGCTTTCACAAGAAAGTTTATAGGCCTTGGTTAAGTGGCTTCGGACTGTGTGAGCAAAATTAGGGAAGGTGATAAATAGAGCCAATATATCAAACCTTGATATATCA
>PVKH010005178.1:5508-22521 GCA_004027955.1 Chaetophractus vellerosus
TTTCATCATTACTAGATATTTCCAACTCATCTTTTAAAGTGGCTTTATCGGGGCCGGCTCGATAGCCCAGTGGATAGGGCGCCGGCGTACCACATGGGAGGCCCCGGGTTCGATTCCCAGGGACCTCTCCTAGCGGGCAGACCGTCTTGAGAATGGCAACCTGCCATGGGCAGGCCGGAGCCGCCGTGGGCTGGGCAAGAAGCTGCCACGGGCAGGGCGGGTCGCCCGCAGATGGAGCGCAGCCAGCCACCGCGACTGAAAGCCGGCCGTGAACGGGCGCAGAGACCGCCCACAAGCGGGGAAAGCCGCGCCTGCACAGTGACCACTCTCGGCACATTGCCGCAGCGGGGGGAAGGGGAGATATGTAATAAAAATAAATAAATCTTTAAAAAATAATAATAAATAAAGTGGCTTTATCAATGTTCATTGGCAACTATCTCTATGAAAGTTTCTATCACTCCACTTCCTGGCCAATTATTGATAATTTCAGACCCTATATTTAATTTTTTTTTTTGCCAAAACATAGTTGCGTTTGAACTTAGATGTTATTGCTGTATTAGTTTGCATTTCCCAGCTAATTGTTGAAATAGAGTTCTTTTTATATGCATATTGTATGTGTTGTGTTTCTTTTCTATATATTTTCAGTTTATATATTCAATATTTCTATTGATTGTTGAAATACTTGATATAATCTATACTCTAAAGTTTGTTCCATTAATTGTAAATATATTCTCACAGCCTGTGACTTAGGCTCCCCTCCACCCCCCTTTTTTTGTTCGTTCATTCATTTAAAAAATTTTTTTTTATTTTTAAAGAAGCTTGAGATTATATAAATGTTACATCAGAAATATACCCTATCCCCTCTTCCTCCCCCACTTCCCCCCATTAACCACATCTTTCATTAGTGTGGTACACTTTTTACAATTCATGGTCACATATTGAAGCATTTCTACTAACCATGGTCTATAGTTTACATTACAGTTAATTTTTGAAACAACAATTTATTTTTTATTACAAATATATTAATATTTTTTGTTTGTGCTTTAGATGTCTTATTTAAATATACCTTTATTCCTATTTCATAAATAATATTCTACTTTTTCTTTTATATTTTTTAGCTTTTGCTTCTCCACATACTTGCAAGTTATTTTTGTGCAATATGATGAAGAAGGCTACTTTCGTTTTGTACATATGCATAGCAAATTGTGCCAGCACCACTTATTTAATAGTTTTTTCTTTCTCCCTGAATCATAGGATATCTTTGTTCTCTATCAAGTTTACATAAAGTATGGGATTGTGACTCAGATTTCTTTTTTCTTGTATTAATTATTTGGGCTCTATTTCTGCCAATAACATGCAGTCTTTATTTATAGATTTTTATAATAATTGTGATAGCTAATAGGGTGTTTTGAGTTTTTTCTTTTATCTTTACAAATTATTCTGTGTACTTCTTGGGTGTTTTTACTTCCAATGAATATTATGAGTCTCTAGGTATGAGCCACAAATTCCCCTCCAAGGCAATATGTATATTTCTATAGCTATTTAAGTTGGATGTGCATGGTATTTTTTCTAACATGCTCTTTCCCTATAATTACTCTTTCTTCCTTTAACTCTAAATACTTTCAATATATTACATTTCTGTTACAGGTTGTTCTATTATTTTAAAATCTTTAAACAACTTTCCTTTCATTGTTTATGCTGACTTTCATTCATGATGTTTTGCTTCCGCTTATTGTATTTTTTCACTGCTACACAAGTCCAGAGTCTTGGAAGGTGAAATAATCCCTTCAAGATATTTTTTACTGGCTCTGCAGAGATTCTACCGGGTTTACAAGTCCTTTATGATTTTTTATGTTGATATTTTGGGTTGGAGTCCTCATACCATACATTGGTATAAATTTGTAATCCAGGCACACACAGGAGGTCTAAGTTTGCCATTCTGCTTTCTCAAGGATGACCTCTTTTCTATTTCCCCAGTAAACATCTGGTATTTGTACAGCTTCCCTAGTTTAGTGAGCAGAAATATTTTTTGATTTCCCATTTTCTGGGTGGAGTAATCTTTTTTTTGCATACTAAGTGCATGCAGGTAGTTCATAACTAATTCCTTTAGGTCATGTGGCCTGGATTTCCTTAATAATGCCATGGATTGACATACAAACTGAAGACATTCATGTCTTTAAAATTTTAATTCTGTTACCATATATTTTAATTTACCAAATGGCTGCTGATGCAAAGTACCAGAATTGTGTTAGCTTTCATGAAGGGTATTTATTTGGGGGTAAAACCTTACAGTTCCAAGGCCATGAAAAGTCCAACCCAAAGCACCATATGAGGTGCTTTCTCACCCAAGTCAGTTGGCATGTATTGAAGCAAGATGTTGGGTGATCTCTGCCTGGTCTCTGCTGAGGGCAACCAGGCATAGGGCTTTTTTCTTACTGGCCTCTTCTCTTGGGCTTGGCTGCTCCACTTTCTTCCCAATTTCAGCTGCAAACTGTCAGGCAAATGGCTCATCTCTACCCAGGCCTCCACTGCTTGAACAGAGCTCTCTCTTATGGTGAGTTTCTGTGTTTTTTTTTTTTGTTTTTGAATGCAACAAGAGTGGAGAGACTCAACCTACTGAGGTAGTATCAATGTTACAAGTTTTCTTTTGCTACAATAATAATAAATAAATTTACTTTGTTACATATTTGCATTCCCCCATTATGTTTGTTCATTCCCCAGTCTTAAGGATTTTGAGAAGGTGATGCCTATGCTGCTTCAGATTGAGAGGAGTATATTATGCAGGTTCTCTAGGGAAACAGAATTGACAGGAGATATCTGTCAATAATATGAGATTTTATATGGGTCTCTCATGTGACATTGGGCATGCACAAGTCCAGGTTCCACAGGTAGGCTGCAAACCAGGGCCTCCGATGAAAATCCAATGAAGGTCCTTAATGAGTTTCTGGGAGAAGTTGGGTGCCCAAAGACTAGCTGGAATATTCTCTCTGAATGTTGAAATTACTTCCCCTTTTAAGGTATTCAACTGATTGGATAAAAGCTTTACCCATTACTGATGGCAATCTCCCTGATTGGTGCAGATGTAATCAGCCATCCACCCAGTAATCTCACTTGTGACCAAAGTCCATAAATGTTCTTGTATAACAATTAGCCCAGTGTTTGCTTGACCAAACACCTGGACACAGTTACCTGGCCGAGTTGACACATTAGCCTAACCATCACAAGGGGGCTTAGATTTTATGAGGCAAATGAAGGAAACTGTTTTTCTTGCAGCTGTAGATACTCTTTGTTTTTTGAGATGGGGGTTGTCCATCATCATCATTGTGTTAGTTGTTCTGGGCAAGTCTGATGTACTGAAGAGTAGGTATTGGCCATAACTTTGCTAAGATTCAGGACTTACCCAGCATATGAACAGAACAAAACTTTAAGGCTCTGGGACATATATTTAACAGGTATGCTAATTATAGGGTCAAGTACGAGGGCTATAAGACTCATGTGTAGGGAAATTGTAAATGAGTCTAACTCCGTTACACTGGATAAATAAGTTGTCATATATTCCAAGGTAAGGCCCCCAAATGGGGTACTGATCTCATGGCATTGTGTGCATTGATTGTAGTGTCCAGATGTCTCTAGAGCCCTCAGAAGCACCCTTGTTTGAGACTTTGTTTATTGCAGCAGTCAGACTGACACATGCATAAGTGCAACCTCTGGAATGACCACCCAGCTCATTGTGAAATCTCTTAGCTGTAAATACTTGTTTGTATTTTGGTCAAGGTCCTTTTCCAAATGCATTGCTGGTTGGTGCTGTGTATTAATCCCTCTCTGCCAGGGAGGTTCATCCCTGGAAGTCATGTCTCACACCCTGGAATGGGGGGATGGGCAAGATAGTGAATTTTTTGCTAAGTTTGGCTCTGAGAGGGGCAACATTTGACTAGCAAGGAGGTTTTTAGGATGTAACTCTTAGGTAATCGGTATTATTAGGCTAAGTTTCATTTTTAGAAGAATATTGTCCATAAGTACATGCATTAATATTGAGGGCTTGGTGCATTGGTCTGTTTTCTTTTACTAGGCACTGCCTATCTGCTCTAGAAATCTAGAGATTCGTGCCACTCTACTTGAGATCATAGCAGGACTCCTAGGATGCAAGTTTAATATTTTTTTGATTATGTGGGTCTCAACAGACTGCATCTGTAGATCTCTATTGTCTCTGCTGCTGTCCAGGGAGGTTTGAAACAATGATTGCTGCTGTTTTCATTCAGGGTGGGTTGAAATTCTAGCTGCCCTCAGAGTTGGGCCCCTAGTTTTCAAATTTGCTAATCAAAAGCTGTGATCATTGATGGGTTGTGCCCACAACTCTTCTTATGGGAGAGGATTTTTATGACCTTTTTTGTCACCAAAAGCTAGCCACAGACTGGATGCCATGGCATCCTGCTGCAAGATTTGGGAATGGGTGACTGTAGCTACTATGTGGTGATAAACTACTGTTCTTTATCATAGTTTATTGGTCTTATTCTACCACTCTGTCTTGGATGCTGGACAGTGTTCTTCTGGCCTCTGGAAATTCAAAATAGTTGTTTCAGACAATTCCTGCCTGTTTAATAGTTGTTTTGGTACAAGGACTGAGTCCCAGAGCTTCCTACTCTGCGATCTTCCCTGGAAATCCCTTGACAGCTCCCTTCTTTAAGACTCATATCCTTAGCTCTGGTCAACCCAGATAATACCCCCCTCTTAAGGTCAACTGTGCTATATAACATAATATATTCATAGGAGTGATAGCTGATCATATGCACATTTTCCAAGGTTAGAGTGGAATATTTTGAGGTGCCACATAAAAAATTCTTCCCAACACAGCAATTTATAACTCATTTATTGGCGTTTTTCCCTGTTTCCATAGTCTGTATTGTAGAGCATTTTTCTTCTCTAATTTTTATCTTTGAAGCAATTTAAAAGTATTTCTCTATATTATTTTATATATATTTTAAGGCATTTTTATTTGACTACTTCCCAGATGTGTGATCATACTTTAATTTTTCATCTTTAGTCCCAATTACCTATTCTGTGAAATGAACAGAATAATAAGCTGAGCAAATCATACGAGTTTTTTTGTTTTTGTTTTTAATTTTTAAATTTTTAAAAAAGATTTATTTATTTATTTATTTCTCCCTCTCCTCCCTCGTTGTTTTGCTGCTTTCTGTGTGTTCTTCTTTGTCTGCTTGTCTTTAGGCAGCACTGGGAACCGATCCCAGGACCTTCCAGAGTGGGAGAGAGGCACTGAATCTCTTGTGCCACCTCAGCTCCCTGGTCTGCTACATTTCCTATTGTCTCTATTCTGTGTCTCTTTTTGTTGAGTCATCTTGCTGCACCAGCTCTCTGTGCAGGCGAGCACTCCATGTGGGCCAGCACTCTGCATGAGCCACCATTCTGCATGGGCCAGCTCGCCATATGGGCCAGCTTGATTTTCACCAGGAGGCCCCAGGAATTGAACCCTGGACCTCCTATATGGTAGATGGGAGCCCAATCACTTGAGCCACATCTGTTTCCCTCATATGAGTTTTTAACAAACATTTTGGTATATATTAAGGATATAGCCATAGTTATGAGACTACAGAAATTGTACTTTCAAAACTAATTTTAAGGGAACTGGCTGTAGCTCAATTGGTTGGGCTCCGGCTTACCACATGGGAGGCCCTGGGTTCAGTTCCCGGGGACCCCTGGCAAAGGCAAGCTGCCACGCGGCGAGGCGACTTAGTGGGATGACCCGGCAGGGGGAGACAAGCAGACACAGAAAAGGCGCAAAGCAAATGAACACATTGAGCACAAGCAGCAAGGGGGGGGGGTATATAAATAAATCTTTAAAAAAAAAAACTAAACTAAACTAATTTTAACATGTAATAACCATTGTGATAACTATGAATAGAGAGGAAATGTGTAATTTAAAGAAAGAAAGTATATGTATACATCAGAGATGAATATTTTAAAATGAGCATCCTGCATTATTTATCTTTATTAGAGAAATTGTGGGTTTACTGAACAATCATGCATAAAATTCAAGGTTCCAAGATACCACCTCATCATCAAAACTCTGCATTGGTGATTACAAATCTTATAATTGGTGATTACAAATCTTTACAATTGTAATATAACCTATAGTCCATGGTTTAAATTAGGGTTCACTGATTGCATAGTGTAGTTCCATGGATATTTTTATTATTTTTTTCTGTTACCATATATACAATCTAGCATTTCCCATTTTAAATCACACTGGGATATATATTTCAGCGTTGTTAATTGCATTCAGTGGTTATGCTACCATTGAAATGTTTTGGGAATGGATGGTGGTGATGATAGAGATGAATATTTGACCGAAAGTTCTAATATAGTTTAAAAGTATGGTAGAGCTTAGAATTTCTTACAAATTTAATTATAATGTCAACAGAAAACGGCCTATTATTAAACCACTTTTCTTTTTCTGTATGTGACACTTAGTAAAACGATCAGGTAAACCTGATGTGTACACACATTATTAAAGCCTGTTTTCCTCTTTTAAATACTATTAACTTTAGTAGGAATTGGATTCAGCAAATGATCATTGACTTTCTTAAAGTTTCTTAAAAATCAGGTACCAGGGAAATATTTTCTGTCTTTTGTGGGCACCTTTTTAGAGTGGGTCACTCTGAATATATTACTCAAATAGGAACATTTCAAACAGAAAAGTAAGATGTCTGTTCAGTTATACACTTAGTTAAGGTCTAGCCAACTGTTCACTTAAAAATATTTTGTGGGATTATAGTCAGTATGAACTCATGCTTAGATTAATATAAGAAATATAAATGCATATATACACATATGTATCTATATTTATATATATATATAGAGAGAGAGAGAAAGAGAAAACATGTGTATACACCAATTATTATAAATATATATATTTTCAGTTCTGGCCATTGAGAGGGTCTAGAAGCAGTGACATTCTATTAGTAAGTGCCTAGATCTTGGTTTTTAATACCATTCTCCGATAAAGGGAAGCATGGCTCCTAGGACAAATTGTTGAGTGTAGGACTGGAGCACAGATATATAAAATTATACTGAAGCCTCTTGTAATGTCAGAAAGTAAGGAAGTATTCAAAAAAACAAATTGATAGGAGTATGTCATAGGGCCTAAAGAGTGAACTGAAATAGCTACTAATGACAAAACTAGAACAATCTGAGCAAAAAAATACATAAAGTAGTATTGGATTATAACCCAAAATCAATAATCATGAGTTTACACTGATATAAACAAATGTTTGAATAAACGTATGCATACATACATACATACAAACAAATATATATGGGGTCATCCAGAGACATCTTTAGTGCAGAATAATTCCCAATAATTTATGTAGATACTTTACCCTCATGGAGACAGAACTTAGGCACTTACAGCTTGAGCATAGTCTATATTTAATGACTTGTTTCTAAAGGATACAGAATGGAATGGGGCGGTGGGAGAGATTAACTTTTTAATGCGGAAACCTGATAAACACTACCTCAGCCAGGGGATCGAGGTAAGATCAACATGATTTATCATGGCATTCCTCAATATGAAGTGATGAGAGTAGCCTTTTCTCTGTCATCTTCCTTCCCCAAACCCCATACCCCAGTATAAACAGGGGAAAACACCAGGCAAATCTCAACTGAGCAATGGATGATAATAAAATACCTTCAAAATTGTCAAAGTAATCAAAAAGAATGCAAATCTGAGAAACGATCACCATCCAGGGCAGTCTGAGGCTAAACAGACATAAAAAACAAATGCAATATGGTATCCTGTAGCAGAGAATAGAAACATAGAGGAAAAGCTAATGAAACCAGATTAAGGTGATATAATATAGTAAGAATTAATATCAATTCATTAGGACACATACCATGATACATAAAAAGTTATGACAAATGTCAATACCAATGTAAGATATTCACAGTAGGGGAAATTTGGAAGTGAGGCTTCCATTATATAGTGCATGCACACACACTAAAATGATTGACATTAAAGCTATGTGTTTCTTTGTCTTTCCAGTTCTGCTACCTAACTAGCTGGCTCTATTTGGGAATATAGTCAAGTTGGAGCCCAATAGCGCATTCAAAAATTTCAGGACTCCAGACTTTTAAAAGGTAGGTAACATTTAAATATTTTCAATATAACTGTTTTTAACTTCTTAATAAAAATTTCATTTTCTATTTTAAAAGCTTATTTTCTTTTGATGTGTATTTATTTCATTAGAAATCCGAATATTCTAATTTTATATTTTAAAAGTTTACTTTTAATATGTATTTATTTCATTAGAAATAAGAATTTCCTAATATTCACATATTTTCAGACAGTGGTTAACAAAACACGTGACAAAATCATGAAACTTAAACAAGTAACAATTTCTTTTGCAAGAGTTCTATACTTTTTAGCTAATTTTATTATATTTTTCTCAAACCGTTTCAATTTACATGCAGATTTGAGAAGACCTCGTGGCTATGTGCATTTTAAAGAACAGAAATTGATTTTCTGCTTTTATAGCTTATTTTTATGACATATTGCCTGCTCCCTCATAATTAGTAGATATTACTTTTGTCAAATTGGATACATCTCATTTCAAAGACAAACCTTAGATGAAGTTCTCACAGAAGAAACAAAGAGACAATGTCACAATTCTCCTGTCTTTATTAATATTAATGTGACACTTTCTAGTTCAATTGTTCCTTGCGCAGGCAATTGTAGTCTGCTTCTCTGCTGATGGCAGGAATTGAAACCCTGAGGTTTAGACATTTACAGTTAACCTTTGAGGAGGTAGTTATTAAAGTACTGCCCTGATATTCCCTTTTGGCAATTGTAGATTCTATTCATATGCTGTAGTCAAAAAAGCTTGATATTCTCTGCTTCTTATCGGTAATCAATTGAGATTAGTCATTGATATATCAGTTTATAAAGAAAACGCTAAAGAGATAAGGCAAATATATAATTAAACTAGCATGGCTGTATGGAACATGTGATTTTGTTCAACTCTGTGCATGCTTATATTTAATAAGCAGAAAAATTGTCATTCCTTTTTGTTTTAATATTTTTATTTTATGAGATTATCTTCTTTAGAAATGTTAGACGTTAACCAGTTTTATGACATTACCAATTAATTTTCAAGTGTTAGTGTTGAATAAAAACTACACTAATTTTAGCAAAATGTTTATGGTTATAATTTTCAGATGAAATTAACCATTTCATATCTCAAATACTTTTGATTCTCATTCCCTGTTGTCATCTACCTTTTGGCTTCAATTTGTCTTCAACAATATTCAATATTTCTGCACGGAAAACCTTTACTTTTGCTTTTATATTGTAAGATATGTACATTTTTATAGAAAATTTTAATGAAATTTTAATTCTCCGATCTTGAATGATTTGGGGTTGTGGGTTTGAATCCAGAACTTACACTTAGATTGGTGGAGTAAGAGACGTGAGTACTTCAAATTAATGTGCTGAAATCAGCAACTCATCCCTCTCCCAAACCCATGCTTATAGCAACCTATATATTATCTGTGATACAAACATGAGTAATAAAAAGTAATTCCAAGACATTCTAGTCATGAATGAAGGAATTTTTCTTTTTCTCTAAAGGGTAATAAAGCATTAAAATATCCCAATGTTCAAATAAAATATGAGAAGTCACCTCTGCTCAAATAACCTTTAGTTGTCTCTCTGCTAAATCAAAGATGAAAAAAAAATATTTAAGAAGTTTGGTAATCATATAAGGTAAGAATGGTTTAAAGATAATAATTTGAAAAATAATAAATTTAAAGAAATTACTTCATTCACTTGTTTTCAATCACAAGAGAGTTCACATTAATGCAAAATACATTTGAATAGAATGGTTTAAAGTTGTTTTCATTCTAAAGTAAGGGTCTTCATAATCTTCTATATGAAAATAGAACTGAAAGTAATCATAGAGGAATGATAAAACATAGTGGTTTCCAGGAACATTGAAGGTAACGGCTTCAAGCCAAGTAAACAAGAATCACAGTTTGTTCATTTATTGGATATTTTTTGTTCCAATACGAAAACTGCTGTTGTTGCAAAGAAGGTGGATTCTTCTGCATGTTAGGGTTGGAAAGGATCAGGAAAAATTCACAGATGAAGAGATACTGAGCTGAACATTCAAGGGAAGTGGATTAAGATATGTAACAAAGCGGTAACAGATGTATAAAAGGCATGAAGCTAAGTGATACTGTTTCATCTTTAGTGAATTTAAAACATTTGGGGACTTAGAGAATGTGACATGTTTCAAATATGAAAAAGTTGGTAGATAAATCTGGAAGAGTAGGTTCAATGATGAAGATTCTTGCAAGAAATGTTGAAACATAGCTGCACTTTGGGCTCTATTTTTTTATATGATGTGGAGCCATGTTTTTCTTTTTTAATTTATGAGAATAACTTGTTCAGGTATGTACATTTGTTTGTGTGTGTGTGTAAAAAAATGATTCCTGACGATGTATTGAAAGGATGATATCTTTATAAATATATTTGTCTTATTTTTTGGAAATTTCAACTTAATCTTTTTTCCTTCTACCCCTTATAATTTCTTAGATAATGACTTGTATGCAATCAGGATTCAAAAGACATGTTGTTGTTGTTGTTGTTTAATTTAGAAATATACTTAAATAGTGTAGGATTTTAATGAAGCATAATCTTTCAATATTCTTTTAAAGTTTTGTTTTATGGAGGTTAGGATGCAAAATGTGGTGGCAAAAGGAAAGTATTGGAAATAAAATGCTTTCTGAGAAAGAGGCAAAATTCCTAGGATCTGTCCTTAAAAATGGTTTTAGGGTATTGGTATGAATGTCAGGTCCTGATACTCACCTCGCTGCAGAGATGAGGTGAAAAAGAAACTGATGGAAATGAAGCAGTAGCAACAGATCTGCTTAGCCAGGAGCAGATTTGAACATTGTTAGTTTAGTTTTAGTTCTCACAGCATCATGCTGAGTAGACAAGAGGGTTCAAAAAATGAATTGCAAAGCCACCTGTTTAAAAGAAAAGTGTATATTTTGGACATTACTATAAATCCTTTTGTAAATAATATTAATGTACTTTTCTCTGGGTTATAGTCTGGGTTGCAATTAGCACATGTGAAGACAAAAAATGAAGGTTATTTCTAAATTTTGGTAATTGTCAAATGTTAGTAATTTGAGACAAGCCTGTCAGGATTTCACAATGGACTTTTCATCAGGGATTTTCACAGAATAACAAGCACAAAGCAGAAAGGAAAACATAGAGGCAGTTGACCATTTCAATTTCAGCTCTACTGCACTGTTTATCCAAAAGGTAGAGGTGTTCCAAATGTACATGATGACAACAACCCCAAGGAATATTAAAGCAGGTTGACTACAAGAGGTATCAGTAGAAAAACTTTTACATCTAAATTATGTATTCCAAGCCTCCATGTATTTTCCTTTGAGGACTTTTCTATTTTTTTGCTCAATATTTATGTTTATTGGGCCAAGGCCACAAAATGCTCTTAAAATCTTTCACACTCAGATACACAAGGACATGTATCTTTTATCCATATGTTTTCAATTAACTTAATGGTCGGTTTCCTTCTGGGAACCAGAAGATAGTATTCCTTAAATACAGAAGAAAGATATAAATAAATGGGAGCTCTTCTCCTTCTAACTTTAAAATATTCCTGTTTACATGGGATTCTGCTCTGCTGTTATGTGACAGGTCATAATGCAGGCCATTGGTGTGTCATTCAGGTTAACTTAAAATCCCTTCAGCATAGAAACATGTAAAACTATACATGTTCCTTTTTCTCATCAAAGAAATACTGCAGGAGAGAGGAAGAGAAAGCTCAGTTATGGTCTATGGGACAACAATCCATAATTTACTTTGCAGATGTCTGTGTAATTTAAGCAGCAGGCCTGAACAACCACACAGTTGTAGCGGCTCTGGGGAAAGGATACCAGGAGGCTCATAAATCATGGTAAGGATTACAAGCAATGAGCATTCATCTTCTTAACCTCGTAAGGCACTATTGGAAAGCCGCGGATTAGAACATACAGAGCATGGACTCATTGTGCAGTGATAAAGGGTATCAGGGTTTTAAAAGTTTCTCTCAATTAGCATCGACCTGCCATTTGCAAGTAAACAGAACCTAAATTTAAAACTGATTCAAAAGAGGCCCCTTCCACATCAAAATAAATTGAGTCAGCAATGAGATATCTTCCTTGGGAGTAATAAAATGGGAGTCAAATCACAAGGAAATGCTAATTATTTTTCTTAGATTGAAACATGCTTCTTCTTTGACAGCACATGGAAAATAACCTCGCAAATATGCAATCCAGAAGGCTTTTGTATTTAGCTAGACAATTTTGAAATGGTGAAATATCAGGAGATAAACCAAGCCTCAGAACAGTCATATGAAAGAGATACAGACAGCTGGGTCTATCCTATATAACATTTAGTAAATAAATGGCCTGTTACTAATGGTTTATATTTGAAAAACCCTTGTAATCAAAGGTCTTTGGATGCAAATAAGTAAATTATACACAGTGAAGGAGGTTTCATTTTTGTTGAAGATGAGAACTTTAATCAAATGTTAAAGCTTTTGAAAAATAGTAATTTGTTAATTTTCACAGTATTCTTTTATCTTAGGTTCATGAAACTGCTAAACTTTCTGATTTTATTAGAATACCAGGTTAAGCAGCAAATAGTAAAATTACCTTATTCAAGGACAATTATGAGCATGTTAAGGAGACACAAATAGATTCCGGTTTCTGATTCCCAAGTTTAATATCAAATACCCTTGTCAATGATTCTTTTAATGTAGCCAATTCTGAATTATCTATTTCAGTTAAGGAGAGCTGTGGTGTAGCTAATCCAGAGTGGCAGATAATTTAAATATATATTTGGCATTGGAATGAGATTTGTGTTCATATTTGAAAATCATTTAATCTGACTTTTCAGAAAGTCACAACTGCTTTATCTTTGAAAACAACCAGAGTAAAATAAAGGATTTGAGAATTCAGGCTACTTCCTTAGTGAGTATACCCTATTTTCCACCCCATGCTGAGGACACATAAGCATTATTTCCACTTGACAGGTAATAATCTACTACTCTAATTTAGCTCAAACACTTTTTAGTTACCACATTCCCTTCGTTTAGAATGGTGATTAAGTATCTTATGCTTTGCTACAAGCTTGTAAAGTGATTTCAGAGTAAAACAACTTTGTTATTTTGCTGATCATTGCAGTCAGTTGTCCTTTATCTGTTTTTTTAACAAGACTGTGCTGCATTTCCTAAGAACAATTCCAGTGAAGGGGTGCATGGAATTTTGGGACTCAAACTTCTCTGCCAGATAAACTAAGACTGGGTATTAAGATAAATATGCATGACCTTACTGTATATTTCTGTACTAAAATTACGTTAAATTACTGTGACTTCATATTACCTCCCACTTTTAACCACAAAACAACATTTTGCAGAATCTGATAATAAATAATAAACTACCATTAAAAGGAGAAAACTTTCAACTCCATATCTAGATATCTGAATTATTTTTTTAATAAATATTATGTCAGGAGGATGGATCATAGAAAAATGATATTATATGTTACATGTATTTTATTAACATATTTAAATGCTCTTTTCTTGTCTCAAATGCCTTTGTAAAGTAAGCACTAAAAAGACAAATAACCATTCACCTTTCCACTTTAGCTTTCTCCTTATTACATTTCTCCCTTATCTACAAAAATCATCCATATGTTCCAAGGTAGCTGGAGTATACCTTCATGAATTACTTTACTCATGAATAGTTATTGAGAGTGGCCTATGTATTCTTTATGCCAAGGAATGTTTCTGGGTGAATATAAAAGAGAGAACAATGTCATTAAAAGTCCCTAATGGCATTGGTGCCTCCAGTCTAGTGGAGATTATTAAATCAACTAAGGAAATTATATACTATTTAAATGATAGATAAGTATGTTTATAGACAATTATAAATGAGATGCAGAAAATAAGAGGGTAGCATGGAAGGAAGTGTCTATAATGTGGGAAGAAGGGAAATATTTGTGAATTTTAAAACAGAGAAAGTCTCCTTAATAAAATAACATTTGAAAAGACTGGAAGGAGATGTGGGAACTAGTCTTAAGAGCATCAGAGGAAGAGCATTCCAAAGTCAGTCACAAGCTTCAAGTTGCCAAGGTGGGAACATTTTGATAGGCACAATCAAAAGCCAGCAAAGCTGGCAGAGAGCAGGGATGTCCTGGAGGCAATGACATCACACAGCATGGTTATGTAGAGCAAACAGGGACTCTGCCTTCTCCTCTGAGCATAGCAATGCCATTATGCAATTTTCTTTTAAGAGGATCTCTCTGGCTGATCATGTACTGTAGAGGTACAGGTATGGAATCACAGAGCCCTTTTAAAAGGCATTCATCTCTCCCACACCCTTTTGTAACTGTAGCAACCACTATCTTTTTTATCAACATTACAAGTTCTTGTGTTAACACAAAATAATAACTACAATATGAATAAATATACTTTGATCCATGGTTATACTACAAAACCCCTAGGTTTGTTCATTCCTCAGTCTTTATGGATTTGGGATGCTGTCTACTGTGACTGATTCAGGCTGAGAGGAGACTTAAATATTAATGGGCAGATGGAAGGATTTGTGCTTGCAGTTGTAGATACTCCTTGAATTTGGGATGGGACTTGTCCATCATCATTGTTTTGTTGGATGTTCAGGGCAAACTTGAAGAACTGGAGAGTAGGAGTTATTTGAAACTCTGTGGGGATTCAGGGCTCAAACAGCATATGACTAATCCAAGGATTTAAGTCTCTGAGAGATATATTTAATGGGTATATTGAAAACTATAGGTTCAAATAAAAGGAGTAGAAGAATCATGAATAGGAGAATTGTAAATGACTATCGCTATTTTATATTGGGGAAATAGATTAACATATTTACCCAAATAGGGCCCACCAAGGGGGTGTTGATATCATGAGGCTGTGTGTCTTGCCTCTGGTGTCTCTAGAGCCCTCAAGAGTGCTTTGGTTTGAAGCTTTATTTACTGTGGCAGTTAATGAAATCTGTCTGAGACCTGCATACATGTAACCTCTGGAATGACCTCCTGATACACTTTGAAATTTCTTAGCTATGAAAACTATTTTTTAATTTGATGTTTACCCCTTTTGGTGAAGATCTTTTTCCAAATGCATCACTGATTAATGCTTGGTAATAATCCCTCAGTGCCAGGGAGGCTCATCCCCAGGAGTCATGTCCCATGTCAGGAGGAAGGTAGTGAGTTCTTTGTTGAGTTTGGATTAGAGAGAGGCCACATATGAGTAACAAAATGGCTTTCAGGAGGCGAGTCTTAGACATTAATTACAATTAGGCTAGGTTTCATTTTTTACAGGAATAAAGTTCATAAGTACAAGCTTTAAGATTGAGGGCTTGGCTTATTGGCTTATTGGCTGGTTTTCTTTTGTTAGGCATGGCTTATGTATTCCAGAGATTTTTGCCATTTTATTTGAGAAAGTACCAGGACATCCCCAGGATGATAGTTTAATATTTTATTAGGTACTGTGTAGGCTTCTAGCTATAAAGAAAACATATCTATGACAACACAAGCACATTCAAATCCCATAGAAATATGCTTTAGATGCATTTTCCCCATATATCAGCCCACTTTCAACACCTTGTACTAGTTGTACTAGTTTGTAGCTTTGTTACAGATCCTGAAAAAATATTCTTAATATTTGGATTCTTAACCACAATCCTCAACCACCCCAAATTTCACTAAGTTATACAATCACCTGTTTTATACTATAGTTTTCCTTCTAGCATCATGGATGGACCACAACATCCTCTTTCAACCATATTCACACTCACACTTCAGGGCTGTTAATTACACTCATGTCACTGTGTCACCATCACCTCCATCCATTTCCAAGTTGGTTCAATCAACCTAATTATAGCTTCTCTACAGATTAAGCATTGGCTCACAAATCTTTTCTCCTCTTCAATCTCTTGGTAACCTACCTTCCGTAATCTCTCTTCATGAATCTGCTCATTATTGTTAAATAATATCAGTGAGATCATGCAATAGCAGTGTTGGAAAGGATGTGGAGAAATAGGAAAACTCACTCACTGCTTGTGGAGGACAGTTTGGCAGTTCCTCAGGAAACTAAGGATAGAATTGTCTTACGATCTGACAATTCCTCTACTAGGTATATACCCATAAGAATTGAAAGCACGGGTACAAAAAGACATATGCACACCAATTTTCAAGCAGCATTATTCACAATTGCCAGGAGATGGAAGCAACCCAGGTGTCCATTAACAGATTAATGGCTAAATACAATGCAGTATATACATACAATGGAATATTATTCAGCTGTAAGAAGAAATGAAGTATTGATACATGTGACAACATGGATAAATCTAGAGGACCATATGTTGCATGAAATAAGACAGACACAAAAGGACAGATATTGTATGACCTCCCTTTTATCTTAATACAAACAGAAGAAGGTCTGTAAAAGACTGAGTAATCACCACTAAGGTATGGATATAAATCTTTAGATACTTTAAAATTTTGATTAGCAAATTTTAAATTTGAGGAGAGGTTGCACATCAGAAAACTCAGATTAGTTATGAAAACAAAGGCACAGCATTTTTTTTGTATATGTAAAGAGTAATGGAAATGTAATCTGTGCCATATCAATCCATATCGCTATTGCTAAAAAGCTAATGACAAATGTCTTTTTCATCATTTGGGTAGTTGGATTAAAATTGATCTTAAGAATATTTATGTAATATTTGAATTTTCTTTTATTAAATGTCCATTGTGAAATTATAGGTAAATAAGAGTAAAAGTGAAATATACTTTTGAAAATATAGGTAATGGGATGCAGATACAAGGACTTATCAAGGTTAATTACTAAAAATCCTATTTTATCCTGTTAATAGACTACCTTAGAAGAAGCCTTA
>PVKH010005179.1:0-11866 GCA_004027955.1 Chaetophractus vellerosus
CCTGCCCGTGGCGGCTTTTGCCTGTCCGTGGCAGCTTTTTGCCCTGCCCACGGCGGCTCCGGCCCGCCCATGGCGGCTTGCCATTCTCAATGGCGGTCTGCCCGCTAGGAGAGGTCCCCGGGAACCGAACCGGGCCCAGGGCCTCCCATGTGGTTTCCCAGCGAGCTCTTTATCCACTGAGCTATCTAGCCGGGCCCAACCACTGTCTTTATATCAATGTTGCAAGTTCTTCCATTTCTAGAATAATAATGTCTGCTTTAGCCCATAGTTGCATTCCCACATTATGTTTCTTCATTCCTCAACCTAGAGGATTTAGGGATGGTGATGCCCACTTTGCTTCTGATTGAGAGGGGGCTTAGATCCCATGAGGCAGACGAATGGAACTGTTTTGCTTGCAGTTGTAGCTACTCTCTGTTTTTGGAGATGGGTGTTGTCCATCATCACCCTTTTTTTAGTTGTCCTGGGTGAGTCCAATGAACTGAAGAGTAGGTGTTGGCTGCAACTCTGCAGAGATTCAGGGTTCAACTGGCATATGAACAGCCAAAAGATTTAAGTCTCTGGGCCATATATTTAATGGGTATAGTACTAATAAAAGGTTCAAACAAAAGGGGAAGAAGAACCTTGTGTAGGAAAATTATAAATGAGTTTAACTCTGATACATTGGGGAGATAGGTTATCATATATTCCAAGGTAAGGCCTACGACGGGATGCCGATTTCCTGGGACTATCTGCCCTACCTGTAGTGTCTAGATATCTCTAGATCCCTCAGGAGCACCCCTGGCTCGAGGCACTGTTTACTGTGGCAGTCAATGAACAAGCACATTTCAAAATAAAGCAACTTTGTTTTTGCCTACCACCATCTCCTTAAACTCACAGGGCTCCTTATTCCCCTGGAAATGGAAGAAATCTTGGCTCTGATCCCACCATTTTTTTCTGGACATGTTTCAGTCCTCCAGGCATTTTAGTCCCTAAAACCAGTCTTAATTCACTAATTATTATGTTAATTCCTACTATTAATGCGTTTCTGTCTTTATTCTACCTTATATTTCCTCATGTATCTCACAGTTTCTGTGGTGGATATTACATTGTGTTTACATATTATAATGATTACATTTTCATGTGATATATTGTCATATTGTCATTGCATGTCTATTATAAATTACCATTATTTGTCTTATTTAATACTTTTGGCATGCTTTCTACCTTTTCAGATATTAAAATTATAAGCTCCACTTTCTTTCTATTTGCTTTACTTTTTATATTAATTGTTTTAAGAATTTCTCTTATATCCATTATAAAGTTGGGTGTTGTTTTGAGATACATCCTGAATTTTTTTTTTTAATTATTGGGTTTAGTCAATTGAGACTTGCTGATATGATAGACAGATTTGGCCTAATTTCTGTGATATTATTTTCTCTTATGTTTTCCATAGTTATACATTTTTAGGAATTTTCTCTGTATGTGTTCTATGTGTTGTTTTGTGTATTTGTGTGTATGTGCATGGGTGTGTCTCTGGTATAATTCTTCAGTTGTTTTGGAAGATTTGTATTTTAAACCTAGGAGCTACTTTTTTTAAATGCTATTTTTGATTAAAACTTTATATATCCCCACAGTATATGCTTTTACTTCTGTTGGCTTGTTTTGTGTGTTTTAAAATACATTTTGAGCTCCAGTTTTTTCAGATGGGAATCAGTGAATATATTCCAATTCCTTCCTTTATTCAACACCCAATTGTTGTTAGTTATTTCTAGCTATTTCTACATTTTCACAAATACAATATTTATTTTCTATTTTTCATCATAATCATCTAATGTGTCTTAATCTTAATCTTACTATAAAATGTATTTAGTTCTCATTACCAATCCTTTTTTTATAGTTGACTGAATCATATCTTGATTAACTGAATTGTCCTTTGGTAATTTTACTTAGGAAGAGAATATCAGAACAATATTTCCTGGGTTTTTCCACATTCAGGACTATTTATCTGTAGCTTTTACTCTTTTGGCTCTATATCGTATCCTTGGATTACATACACTTTGATTATCTTTCAGGTGTTGATCCATCATCTTCTGTTGAATATTACTGTAACAAAATCTAAGGCCAACATGATTCTTTTATCTTAAAAATGACTAGAACATTCTGCTTTCTCTCCATAGGATTCATTCTTTATATTTGATGAGAAGTAATTTTACTTGCATAAAGCTCAGTTTTGCCAATTTAAGGTCAATTCCTCCTGGGACACAGTGTCAACTTATAATAAATAGACTCAATTCTTCCATTTTTGTTCCAGGAGAGTTTTTAATTTTTTAAAAAGAGAACTATATCATTAAATATTTGTTTTATTTCATTACTTTTGGTTTCTTTTTTTGTGAATTCCAGTTGCTTGATTTTTTCCTGTCATTTATTTCCATAATTTTGTCTTTAATCCATTTTAACTTTGTTTCATTTATTCATTTTCTAGTTTTAACCTCTATGTTTCAGTAGTATCTAATTTCCATTATGTTGCTTCCAGTTTTATTTTTCATATTCATTAAAAAGTTTTTGTGAATTTTTTCTTTTATGGCAGCATGTTCGATCAGTTTTAATCTGTACCATGACAACATTTTTCTGGTGAGTATTTTTTCTTGTTAAAAGTGCTACATTTTAAATTTTCTTATTTGAAATAACTCCAAAATACAGTTGTAAGAATGGAGTTTTAGTTTCTCAGTGGCTAAAACAAAGACGGTACAATTGGTTGGCTTAACAACAGGATTTTATGGGCTCATGGTTTCAGAACTAGAATGAGTGCTTCCTCCTAGGTCAGTATCTTCTGTCTGGCCAACAATCCTTGGGGTTCCTTGGCTTTTCTATCACCTAGCATTTTAGTTGCCAAAGGGCTGCTGATGCAAAGTACCAGAAATGGGTTGGCTTTTATAATGGGAAATTTATTTGAGGAAAAGCTTACAGTTCTGAGGTCATGAAAAGTCCAAATGAAGGCACCATCAGAGGTGCTTTCTCCCCAAAGTCAGCTGCCACATGGTGAAGCAAAATGGCCACTGATCTCTGCGAGGTCTCTGCCTTCCCCTCAAGAATCTACCATCTCCCAGAGCTCAGCTGTGGGCAACCTGGCATAGGGCTTGTCTCTTTCCAGCCCTCCTCTATCAGTTTCCACTGCTCTGCTTTCTTCCTGAGTTCAGCTGTAAGCTATCAGGCATATGGCTCATCTTTCCCCAGGCCTTAGCTCTTTGAGGCTTTCAGGGGCTTCTCTCCTTGCTGCTCAGCTGTGGGTGAAACTGGAGTCCTTTTTCTCACATTGCAGGATCAAATATGGTGGATTCCTTTATTTGTGTATTTCTGTCTCCCTCTGTCTCTGTTTGTATCAGACCCAGCAAGAGGGCGGAGACTCAACCCAAGTCACATCTCACTGATGTAGTCCAATCAAAAGAGTCTTACATCCACAGGAATTGATTAGTTCAAAAACATAATCTTTCTCTTTTTGAGATTCATAAAATAATTTCAAACTGGCACACCTAGCAATGCACATGGTGGTGTCTTCTCCTTTGCCTTCCCGATTCCATTGACTTCCAGCTTCTGGCTCTTCCTGTAGTTTTTTGCTCTGTGGCCTCCTCCACAAGGCCTCCAGTAATAGGGTTAAGACTCATCCTGATTCACTTGGGCCACACTTCATCAAAAGGTTCTATATAGGCGTCAATTTCCATGGAGAGAGGCTGAGGTGACCAAGCTCCGGCTCCAAGCACTGGGGCAGCCAAAATGTCGGCTTCATTAGTCCAGGCCACTGTTCAGGCTGTGAGCAAGAGGAAGCTGCAGCCCACCCAGGCCGCCCTCACCCTGACACCTTCAGCAGTAAACAAGATAAAACAGCTGAACATGTAGGTGTGAAAGTTGGTGTCCAAACCAGGGGTTGTAATGGCCTTTCTTATACTCTAGATTACACGAAGACAAAAGGCAATTCTGATGAAGAAGTTGTTCAAGATGGAGTCAGAGTGTTCATCAAAAAGAAAGCACAGCTAAAACTTTTCGGAACAGAAATGGACTATGTAGAAGACAAATTATCCAGTGAGTTTGTTTAGAATAACCCAAACATCAAAGGAATTGTGGCTGTGGAGAAAGTTTTAATGTTTGACACCTCAGGACTCCATCAGCTGCAGGCTTCAGGGGTGCTCCTGAAAGACTCGGGGCTTACTAAAGAAATAACGTGACTGTCACATTCTTAAGGTTTATAACATATGGCTGCATTATGAGGAAATAAAGTAATGCATTTTGAAAATGAGGCCAATGCGTTAATTCAAGAAGTGATTATTTGTATTCTTTTTAGAGGATGAAAAATGAGAAGCCATTACTCTCTTTGGATCATTTTTCTGTTCTGTAAAGGAAAAAAAATCCTACCCTGCATTCTTTCTTTTAGAACTAGCTTAATTGGCAGGATTTCAGGTAGATCCCTATCAAGTGCCTTCAATTGTGCAACTCCTTCAGCATTTTCCCAACCAGATTGATGGCTCTTGAAATTTAGAAGCAAGAAATCCTGGTTGCTTGTAGTAATATGGTAGTGCATTGACTTTCTACCCGAATTTGGAATGGCCTTTCTACATTTTAATAAAAAAATGTCATTGCCAAACACCTCATTTGCCTGCCCTTTAACAGTACCAGCCGTTAGATGAAAGTTTTGGGCAAAGATTTCCTAGAACTGAATGATGGTATGAAGGTAGAAAATGCGTCACCACCTGGGTCTTAAGCCATTTCTTTTAACACTCTAAATACCTGCTCAAATGGTGTCTGCAGCTGACTTAGGTTCTTTTAGGTGAAAGTCTCTTAAAAGCCATCTCGCCCATGCCCCCCTCAGTTCTATAGTTGACTAAGCAGAACCCCAGGGAAGCTAAGGGCTTGTCCAACCTCACTCTAAAGGCAGCGCCAGGACTCATCCTCAGGTCTCCCTCCCTTCATTGCCTCTGTTGTAGATGACACACTTCCTGTGCATTTCAGCAGTCAGGAAAGTCAAATGATCTGGTTTCTCTGGTCAACATTTTGATAAAATTTTTTAGTGATTTGATGGAGATCATGTAAGTTTTTATTTTACTTTGAATGGGAAGAGTCTTATTTTAAAACCCATTTGTGTGAATTACCAACTTGTTTCTTCCATGAAACAATGGTTTACATTAGCAGGGAAGACATTACATTTTAACAGCCCAGAATTATTTAAGAATGTAGTAGTAAATAATTCTGCTTCAATTGTGAAGCAGAAATTGGGGGTATTTTCTTAAAATTCTCTATGTGCTTATACATTGAGAACCTGGATCTTAAGTCCAATTTGCTAAAATTTAAAACCTAACATTTTATCATCTAATGTTTTTATCACCAGATTTTATTTAACAGTCTTTATTTTGCCATTTTAGTTATTGATTTTCCCGGGTTTGACATAGTAAGTATTCTGTGAGGTGGCAAATACACTTTTTTTGAAAGCTAGTTCTCATGAATTGAAGTAGCTCCAAGTTCCTTTGTTTGTCATATTCATTAAAGTACTTGGCACAAAATGCACCAAACCTGGAACAGCAGCTTTCTGTAAAATGCTCATGAATTTGTATCATTAATATAATTGTTGATCCACTTATGATTTGTGCAATACTGTGTGTGTGTAGAGATTGAATTGCCAATTAAAACAGTGTGGCTTCTTTGCGATCTTAAAAAAAAAATGTCCTGTATCCAACGAGTTCACACCCACTGGAATGGATTAAGATTAACAACATGTTTTCCTGGGGTATGTAATTTAAAAACTTCTTGTGCTTTTGAGTAACTTCTAGGAGGAGAAAATGCTACTCTGTGCAGCCATGTTCATATTTGTCACGTGTTGGGCTCCCCAGGAAGGAGACTTTGAGATGGAGTTTGGTATGAGGATACTTATTAAAGAGTACCTTGGGATCAATGCCTGTGGCAAGGAAGGAGGAAGAAGTGTCCAGAGGGAGAAGCTATACTGTGAAGCAGGCACAACCGCAGCCTCCTTTGACCCCATGGGGAAGCACTGGAGCCAGAGTGACCCTTTAGAGTTGCCTGCGTGCGGCAGAGATGCCAAGCCTTTCTTTTCCCACACTGATCAGTCTCTGATGTAGGCTTCTGGAAGGGGCAGCGAGACTTGGGCATGCGAGGCTTCTTGTGGGAATGGACATTATCTGCAGACAACGCTCCCTAAACTGACACAAGTCCTTCCTTGAAAAAGCAGCAGGGAGGAGCATCACAGTGCCCTGGTGGATGTCCTTTGAATATGTACTTTTCTGGCCTGTAGTTTTCATCCGATTTCAATGCTGTTCATGAGTTAAAAAGGTCAAGAATCTCTGAATTATTGGGGAAGTTCATTATGTCTGTACCTTAACTGCTTTTATCTAGAAGGCCAAAGCCAATCTAGGAAACTGGCCTGAAGTTAATTTTTAAAGCTATCTTATAAAAACAAATATGTTGTTTTTACAGTGGATGGCAAGTTTCCTTTAGTTATATGTGAAGGTTATGAATACCCCAAACGCTTCGTAATTCCATTAATTAAAAGCTAATACCAACCACGTTCACAACAGTTACACACGTATTTCTGAAAATCTGAAACACTTGGAAACTTTAGTAAGAGGCTTAAGCCCATTGTCCCCAAATGCTGAGAAAGTCCAGTCTAGAACCAAGAGGTGGCAGCAGAGGGCCACGAGAGGAGTGTGCTAAAGTTAGAAGGCTACTGACTAGGCTGGACTGGGACATCACTGATAACCTAAGTTTATGACTTTATGCTAAGAACAGGAGGAGAAGCTTGGGTTGAAGAAAAAGAAGTGTTGGGAGAATCACCAGTTGTTCCTGGGTAGCACTCATGGGATAAACACCCTGAACAAAGGGAAAGCAAATCGAATCCACCTTATAGGGAGCCAGACCGTGAGCTTGCCAGGGAGTGTGTGCTTACCAACGGTCACTTCTGGACTCCAACTTAGCCTTACCGGAGGGCCCATGGGACAAGAGAGAACCTCGGTGACTTTTCCAGAAATATAGCTGTATTTCTCTTCCAGTAACTCCTAGGCCAAATGAAGAGCTATAAAAGATAGTATTCTTTAGATGAATCCCCCCCCCCCAAAGAACCAGCTTTAGCTTTTATTGATCAAACTACCTTTCCCCCTCAACTTTTAGTTTGATTTTTATTATTTTCACTGCTCTAGCAAATTTTGTTATATATATTTCAAAGCAATTGTTCTTTTATGTATTTTTTCTATTATGTAATTTAAGTATAAGAGTTTATAAGAGTATAGAGTATAGCTTTGCCACATATACATTTTGACATGAAACATTCTTACCTTTTTATTTTTTCAATATTCATTAATGGCAGTTGTGTTTTTCTTTTAATTCAACAATTATTTAGAAAAATGTTTTTATTTCATGCATTTTTGTAAAGGATATATTTCCTATTATAAGTTATTTATCTGACTATCTTAATTCAATCTCATTTATTAGGTTTTCCAAAAACTTCTGAAATTAAAAAAATCTATTTGAACTGTAAAAGCACGAACAGGTTAAAATCTTCTTTAGGAAATTGTATTTTTTTCTGAATTTCTCTACATGTATCTAATAGATTTTATTTCATATATTTTGATTTTGTGCTTTTTGGGTACATAAATGTTCATAGTTCTATAACTTTGATACAGGTTGTGCCTTAAAAGTAGTACCTTTTGCCTGAGATTCTAGTTTGTCTTCTTCCCTGAGATCGAGACCTCTAAGGAGTCTTCTAAATTATTTTCTGCTTTGGGATTGTACAGAATTCATAGCCTTGTCCTTTCCCTGAATCTTCAGGCTTACGTTTCCTTTCCTTTGTTCTCTATCTTTTCATAGGCCCTGAATTTCCTTAATTATCTTCACATGAAGGGCGGCCTAGCCAGTTCAGTGTTTGTCGATTTGACCTTGGCTTTCGTCTCTTTACCCTTCACTGAGATGGATAGAATTTTCTTTTCAGATCCATGTACAGGGAGCAGGTTGCTTCCACTAATCCTGTTCTTACAGCCCTTTATCTACTCTGGCTCTGCTGGATATAAATGGGATTGTTTCCCATCCCCACTGCTTGCTTAATTGCTTGCTTTTAAGTCTTTGTTTTCTTAAATTGTCCTTAAGAGTCATGAGGCATATGCTCATGTTAATAGAGAATGAAAAAACAAACAAACAAACACCATTAGTAATTCAAAATCACTTACTAAATCCAACTTTGTATTTGGCCAAGTTAAGTCCACACAGGCCTTGCGTTTTCTTGTTTGAGAATTTGGTTTATTAATTCACATTAAATCCAAACATTAAAAATTTAGAAAACTTGAAAGGAATGCTAAAGCATTAAAAAACATTCATGCATGTTTGGAATATTGATTAAGAAAAGATTTCCTGCTAGTTTGAACTTTCCTAGCTACATGACTTTGACCAAGCCATCCAATTTCTCTGTTTACACATTTCTACCAGCAGGAATTAGACCAGTGGTTCTCCAACCACTGGTGTTTGGAAATACTTGGGGATTGATTTAGTTGTCACGATGACTGAAGAGTGCTGCCGGGCAGGGGCCAGGACATTCGGTATCTGGTAATGCATGGGATAGTGCTGCATTGCAGAGACTTGTCCAAACCAAAACAATGATGCTCCTCACCCCACCCACACCCTGCTGAAAAAGATTGGCAGATGATCAATAAACTTCACTAAGCTTGAAAATATTTTGTTTCCTCTGGTTCTAGAAGATTTGTTCAAAAGTAATGGCCACAAACAAACAAACAGAAAGTCTAAAAGACTTCATTTCTCTTTTTTTTTAGGTTACAATTCTGGGATTTGAAACATTTTCTTTTTAAAAGCCCAGTTTTTAAATAAAAATATCGTTCTATAAAATATGGAATAATAGGTGTCGAAAGTTTTAAATAAAGTTATTAAAAAACTTATTTTTCGGGCCGGCTCGATAGCCCAGTGGATAGGGCGCCGGCATACCACATGGGAGGCCCTGGGTTCGATTCCCAGGGACCTCTCCTAGCGGGCAGACCGCCTTGAGAATGGCAAGCCGCCATGGGCGGGCCGGAGTCGCCGTGGGCAGGGCAAGAAGCTGCCACGGACAGGGCAAGAGCCGCCACTGGCAGGGCAGGTTGCCCACGAATGGAGGCAGCCAGCCACCCGCGAACTGAAAGCCGGCCGTGAACGGACGCAGAGACCGCCCACAAGCGGGGAAAGCCGCGCCTGCGCAGTGACCACTCTCGGCGCATCGCCGCAGCGGGGGAAAGGGGAGATATGTAATAAAATAAATAAATCTTTAAAAAAAAAAACAAAAAAAAACTTATTTTTCCAATCAATTGATCAATTAACATAATATAATGTTATTATATATACATTATATATATATAACAGAACAAGACTTAAAATTCATCAAATAAAACATCTTATTTTTTTCTTTGAAAGTATTATTTTCAATACTGCATAATATGAAAATATCCCATTTGACAAATGCTGCCCAAGTTAATCATTTCCTTGTTGTTGGGCCTTTGAGATGTCTCCTACCATTTTCTACTATAATTAACACTACAGTGAACATCTTTGTATATTAAATTTTGACAATATCACTAACAAATTTTTAGACTTTTAAAATCAGTTTCTATGCCCACTATTTTTTTTGGTGATAGTGTTTGATATTTATTAAGTGTAATGCAAGGTAATAAAGTAATATATCCTATAAAAAATAGTCCAGTACTCTACTACAATACTCTAATCGTTATTAGAATTTTATATCTAGTGATAAAAAATTAACAATCATCAGTTTGGCTCTTGTCCTTATCATCTCACATCAAGAAAATAGCAAGAGCTTTACTGATCTGCCTATATTTTACCCAATCTAGTCCATTTTAACCTTCACTCATAGAATAGTCTTGCTTAGGAACATTTCTATCAGGCCATGTCCTATGGTTGCTATTGGCTTATCTTACTAAGTCTAAATTGAGAAATCATTCAATTTATTGTAATCCAGCTAATCTCTTTATCTGCCCAGATTTTCCCCCTGCTTTCAGGTCATTAGTACATAAACTTTAAGTGGTTACTCTAAGGAATAGGCTGTTAAACTAATGCTGTTAGAGGCCAAGGATGGCACTCAACCAGTTACTTACTTCTTGTAGAAGAGCAGAGATCTAATTTAACTTATAGGGAGCAGAAGTGGATCAAGCCATTGGGTGCCCCCTTCCCACATGGTCCCAGGTTTGGTTTGCAGTGTCTCCTAAAAGGAAGATGAGCACACAACAAAAAGACACAGAGAGCAGACAGTGAGCACAAACAATGAGGAGGAGGGGAATAAATAAATAAAATAAATCTTAAAAAAAATTTAACTTATAAATTCTAGCTCACATTATCCCTCTTTTTTCTGTATCTTCTTTTTTTTTTAACAAATCAATTTTATTGATACATATTAATAAAGCATACAATTCATCCAAAGTGTACAATTAATGGTATTTGGCAGAATCACATAGTTGTACATTTATCACCTCAATCATCATTAGAGCATTTTCATTATTTTAATAATAATAGTAATAATAAACAAAAAAACAAACTAGGAAGAAAATTCTCCACCCCTCGATCTCTCTAGATAGCTCAGTGGATAAGAGCGCGCTGGGGTACCACATGGGAGGCCCCGGGTTTGGTTCCCGGGGACCTCTCCGAGCGGGCAGACGGCCTTGAGAAAGGCAAGCCGCCTTTAAAAAAAAAAATACCAGAAATCTGTTGGCTTTTTTTATTTTTTACTTTTTTGGTTACATATCCCCCCCTTTCTGCTTGCTCTTGCTATGTTCATTTTTTTTTTTTTGCGTTCTTCTGTGTCTGCTTTGTCTCCCCCCATTGCGGCGATGCACCGAGTCAGCTCACCACGCAGGTGGCTTACCACACTCGCGGGCGGCTCTGCTCCGCTCGTGGGTGGCTCTGCTCCATTCACGGGCGACTTGTCCTGCCTGTGGCAGTTTTGCCCTGCCCATGGCGGCTTTTTGCCCTGCCCACGGTGGCTCTGCCCCACCCACGGCGGCTCGTCCTCTCAAGGCGGTCTGCCTGCTTGGAGAGACCCCTGGGAACTGAACCCAGGGCCTCCCATGTGGTGAACCAGCGCCCTATCCAGTGGGCTACAGCCGGCCCCCTCTGTTGGCTTTTATAAAGGGTTTTTATTTCAGGTAGAAACTTACAGTTACCAGGCCATAAAGCATAAGTTACTTCCATCACCAAAGTCTGTTGCCATGTGTTGAAGCAAGGTGGCTGCAAGGGTTCAAGCTTCCTGGGTTCTTCTCTTCCCATGGCTAGCTTCTCTTCCGGCTCAGCTGCTCTGCTTTCTCCACAAGGTCGGCTGTAGACTATCAGGTGAATGGCTCGTCTCTCTTCCTGAGGCCTCTGTCTGTGTTTAATGGAGACGTCTCTCCTTTCTCATGTGTCTGCTTCTCTATGTGTTTACTTCCTGGGCTCTAGGATCAAAACTCCATACTCCCTTTTCTGTGGTGCAGTTTCTCTGTGAGTCCCCACCTACCAAAGGGGCGGGCACTCAATGTCCTACTGATGTGGCCCAATCAAAGCCTCAATCATTATTTAATCAAGTAAGAGTGAAACCTCTGAATCCAGTATAATCTAATATGCCCAGAGGAACAAATCAGTTTACAAACATAATCCAATATCTATTTTTTGGAATTCATAAACAATATCAAACTGCTACACTGGTAAAAAAAAATCCGAAAAATTTAAATGTGTAACTATCTAGGGAAGATGGTCCTGGATTGGTAGTATACACAGGTTTCTGGCAAAGACAAACTCAGGTCTCCTCTAGAGGAATACGCTTTACACTGAGGCCTTAAAGAAGTCCCACTGCTAAGCTCCAAGGAAC
>PVKH010005179.1:11966-22515 GCA_004027955.1 Chaetophractus vellerosus
CAAGTGCAAAACAATGGGGGGTGGGGGGGCAGTGATAAAGAAATAAATCTTAAAAAAAAAAGATGCATTATAAAATAAATGTTTAATATATTTAATGGAAGAAAAGAGGGCAGTTTCAGGGCCTTTACCAATTTCCTTTCCATGTACACCAAGATAAGAAATATTGCTGTGGAGAGTAGTTTTATTTAGGTTTTGTATCTCTTTTATTCTATGCTTCTGTTACTGCGCTCTTTGCAAGAGCACATGGTACAATTTTAATGCAATTCCTTCCTTTATATTATGCCTAATAGAGATACTATAACAATTAAAGCATTTTAGTCTTATAATTAGTATTGGTGTAATTTCTTTTACATTAATATCCTTCTTTTTGAAAACACTTAAAAACTAACTCATCAAAATTCAAATCCATTGCACAATAATAATGTTTTCCATTCCCAGAGCTATTATTTCATGACATTACTCTGGGTTTGAGCCATTTGTCCAAGGCATAATGGTATATTTTGAAAGCCAAACAATAAAATACAAAAAGGTCTATTAAATTGAATTTTCTATTTCTGACTTCTTTGAACTCAGGTTAACATTTAGCATCAATAATTGTGACTTGCAGAGAATGAGTACTTTTTAAATGACCTGATTACAATTTTTAATACTTTATAATTCTAGGAAAAAAGTGAAAATTTTCATTAGAAAAATTTTATTAATTCAAATTCATGGGAAGGTCAAGTTAGCCCATATCAGAGAAAGTTGGAATTAAATAATGCTTGAGAATAACGACAAGGTCTTTTCATATTTTCAAATACAGCACAGACACTTGAAGAACAAAACATTTCTTTTTTTTTTTTTTTAAAGATTTTTATTTTATTTTATTACATATCTCCCCTTCCCCCCGCTGCGGCGACGCGCCGAGAGTGGTCACTGCGCAGGCACGGCTTTCCCCGCTTGTGGGCGGTCTCTGCGTCCATTCACGGCCGGCTTTCATTTCGTGGGTGGCTGGCTGTGCTCCATCCGCGGGCAACCTGCCCTGCCCGTGGCGGCTCTTGCCCTGCCCGTGGCAGCTTCTTTCCCTGCCCACGGTGGCTCCGGCCCGCCCATGGCGGCTTGCCATTCTCAAGGCAGTCTGCCCGCTAGGAGAGGTCCCCGGGAATTGAACCCGGGGCGTCCCATGTGGTATGCTGGCGCCCTATCCACTGGGCTATCGAGCCAGCCCCCAAAACATTTCTTAATAGATACCCCTGGGAAATTGCTTTAAGAACAGATAAGAGATTAGTAGTTACCACATGTAAATGAATGTCTCAGTAGTTTATTCATTGAAATAGGTAAAAAAAAAAAATCCCACTTGAGATCTTGTTTACTAGTTAAAAATTTAGCCAACTGTTCTTTCATAAGATTTTGTGATTCTGGTTCATAGGTGAAATCATCATTATCTAAAGGAGTGCTAGTGACTAGTTTGTTCCCTGTAGAATCTACTATAATAAAATGTGATATACTACCATAGAAAATATAAATCTCAAAGAGCACAAAAAGAAACTACTTGTGGCTGAAAAGCAACCCTATCTCTGGCTCTTGGATCACCAGAGAGTAAACAGAGAGCTGTCCTCTTTCCCAGTCCTTTGCTCCTTGCATCATCTTCACCTTCAGGCGTTGGAGCAGGCTTTTTGGGGATTGGTTTTTGCTTTCACATAGATCTCAAGATGAATCAAAGAGTTGGCTGCCGGTTCCCTGTGCCTCTTGCATGACTCTGACCACAGATGCTGTCACTTGCCTGAGTTCTTGCCCCTGAATTCCAAGTCTCTTTGTGCTTTCTGTTAAGATTCTTGGATTGTGAATATATTCTGCTTTTCATTTTTTCCCGTTAATTTGTAGGAATTTATTTTAAATAATATATAGTTGATTAAAAGGGAATTCATGAAAAAAAAAAAGAAAATTGAGGAAATATGTGGGAAATGGACTCTGCACACAGGCCAAGCTAATAATTCCTCTAAAACTAATGAGTATAGCACAAATGTCTTCACAGTATAATTCTGCTTATCTTTTTCCCATTTTTTACACAATTACAAAAGAAAAGATAAAGTCCTAAAATCTTGATTATTTTTCCTTTTTTTGACCAAATACTCGTTTTCCTCTGTATTTACTGACCCGTGGAACTTTTTACACAATAAAACCTTTCAAGTGAAAAACTGGGATTTTAAAAAGAAAAAGATGGATGTCTTGAATGGAATGTTCAGAACAAAGGATGATGGAAAGTGGTTTCAGTGATTATTTCATTATCCTTAGACTTGCTTGCCTCTCATCTCTCCCCAACCCCAATCTATACGCTCTTTAAGATCAAGAAAAAGGTTTAAATATTTTAAAATAATTAAAGACGAAATAATAATTTACATTTAAAAAGGAACACTCACGTCAGAAAATATTTCCCTGCCATTCTTTTCTGTGAACAGGTGTCTGAATCAAAACACTGCCGATATCACGACTGTTTCAAGTTTAATGAAAATTGATTCCCAGGATGACAGATAGTGATGACTCTAACAGGTGCACTGGGTTTTTGTTTTACTTAATTTTAAACTCCTAAAATGGGGGAACAGGGCTGGGAATTCATTTCTATTAAAATATAGACGTTATTGTAAAACACTAACTGTAAAAATGCACCACTATAATTGCACTTCATATATGGTAGCTAAGAGAATCCAAATGCTTCAGAGGATCTCCTTTTCATTTTTAATATTTAATAGGTGACTGATCCTATAAGCCTCACTTGAGTCCTCGGGTCCAATTACTCACCTGCAGACCTCGGACCTGGCCTGCTCCCATCTTTGCACTATGCATCCAGTTTTCCTGCGTCCTAGACCCCTCCCCTGGAAAGAAAGGCAGAGGCTTGTCCAGCTTCTGTGTGTCCTGGTTTGCCATTTGACCACGTCTCTTCCAGATCTAGTTTGTTGCAGGAGTCAGGTTGGCTGAAACTGAGGGGATATGAAACATTTAGAATCAAGTAGGACAAAATAATATCAGGAAGCAGGAAAAGAGGGTCCACAGAATAAAGCAATTCTGAAACAACTATTGAGAATGGGACTAGCCAAGGAATCAAGAGTTAGGGAACAGTGAAAAGTGGGAAAAGAGCCTGGGTAAATACTGGAGCAAGGGAAGCTTTTGCCTGGTCTGGCCTTTAAGTTCTTCCAGGGATATCTGAAAGATGTGTCATTTAAAGAGCTGGTGTATTAGTCAGCCAAAGGGGTGCTGATGCAAAATACCAGAAATCGGATGGTCTTTATAAAGGGTATTTATTTGGGGTAGAAGTCCACAGTTACCAGGTCATAAAGTGTAAGTTTCTTCCCTCACCAAAGTCCATTGCCACATATTGGAGCAAGACAGCTGCTGACGTTTGCCAGGGTTCAGGCTTCTTGGGTTCCTCTCTTCCCTGGGCTGCATTTCTCTCGCCTCTGTTTCCTCCACAAAGTCATCTGTAGATGATGAAGCTCTCTAGGCTTTGCTTCTCTCCACAAGGCCAGGTGTGAACTCTCAGGCAGATGGCTCATCACCATCCCGGGGCCTTCTTTCTTTCCTCACCAGAACTCCAACATCAAAACTGCTCTTTGCCATGCCTTTTATATTTGATTTCCCCACCCACCAAGGGATGGGGCTCAATGCCCTACTGACATTGCCCAGTTAATGCCCTAATGATAACTTAATCATGCCCAGATTAACAGACCATTTACAAGCATGATCCAATATCTAATTTTGTAATTCATAATTACATCAAACTTCCAAACTACTACAGTTGGGGTGAGCAGGTACCTGATTGTAGCTTCCATTCTTCTAGCTTACTTGGCGCCGATAATCTACTCCCACCTGTGGTCCAGAATGATACAGGTGCGCTGGCCATGAATGGGTCATCTGAATGCTCATTGAATAGATTCTTAGAGTCTCAGACTTTACTTAACGATGGACATACTAACATGAAATTGAAAAATGCCTGCCCTTGAGAAACTTCCCTTCTAGTAGAAGGAGAAAGTGCTGTTATACAAGTGTGAATCAAAAAAGAAAGTAATTTGGTTGAAAAGGCCAGGGTAGGAAGAGAGAAGATGATTTAGACTATAAAACCTAAGATAAAGCAAACTGCAAGGGGTAAATGAAAAACTGAACTTCAATCTTTTTCTAAACTAAGGCAAAGAGAAAAATGTGCTGGCTTAAAACATAGCCCTCACTGACTAATAAAGGGCAAAGTACAATTTTGCTAGTAGAGATTTGTGAGCTAAAAGAAACTTTTTTTTCTGGCTCTGTGTCCTCTTGAATCTTTATATAAAAGAGATATGACAACTTAATAAATGATGTCCTCAAAAACACTTTTACAGAGACATCTTTTATACCAACCCTTATGGAAGCACAGGACCTCATATTGGCTCATGAGGCCCAACACAGCTCAGACCTGATATTCTTTTTTTTTTTTTTTTAATTTCAAAATGCTTTCAAACTTACAGGACAGTTACAGAAAGAATACAAACCCCATACAGAGAACTTCAGCATACCTCTACCCACCCACTCCACCCCTAGGTATCCAGGTCCACCCAATTTTGAGATTTTCAGATACCCAGATCTACCAATTTTAACTTTTTTGGGGGGCCACATTTGCCATATCATTCTCTCTCTCTCTCTCTCCATCTACCTGTCTGTCAGCTATCTATTTATCAATCCATTCTCTGAACACTTGAGTGTAGCTTGTATATATCATACTCCTTGAACACTGAGTACGACCATGTGCTTTCCTAAGAACAAGAATATTCACTTACGTAACCACCTTAAGTGGAGTTATCAAGTTCAAGAAATTTAACATTGATATAAAGCTTACAGCATATAGTCCAAGTTTTTTTATATGTCCCAATAATGTCCCTTTGAGCTTTCTCTCCTCCCTTGCTAGATATCCCATCCATGATCATGTATTACATTTAATTGTCATTGTCTCATGTATTACATTTAATTGTCATTGTTTCCTTCGTTCTAGTCTTTAATTATGGGAACATATATACTACATAAACTTCCCCATCTCAAACACTCCCAAACATACCATCCAAGGGTATTAATCATATTCACAATGTTGCAATACTCTCATCACCTTCCATTAGTAAAACTTTCTCATCTCCCCAAATAGAAACCCTACACCCACTATGCATTAACTTTCCATTTCCTTTACCCTACGCCCCTGGCAACCTGTACTCTAATTCTGTTTGTATGAGCTTGCATATTTTCCAATATTTTCTTTGTAGTTTCCATGGGGCTGAAATCTAACATCCTAAATCTATAACAATCACATTTGCTTTGATACCAACTTACCTTCAATAGTATGCACAAACTATGTTCCTCTACCTCTCTGTTCCCCCTCCATTATGTAGTTCTTGTCACAAACTACATGTTTATACTTTATGAGACCAAAACCACTGATTTATCATTACATTTTATGCATTTGCCTTTTGTATCCTACAGGAAGTACATAGTGGAGTTACAAACCAAACACATAATAATATAAGACATTTATGTTTACTCAATCTATTACCTTCACTGGAAAGCTTTATTTCTTCATATGGTGTTGCTAAATTATCTATTGTACTTTCCTGCAGAACTCTCTTTAGCATCTCTTCTAGAGCTGGCCTAGTGGTGATGAACTCTCTAAGCTTTTGTTTATCTGGGACTGTCTTAATCTCCCCCTCATTATTGCATGATAGTTTTGCTAGATATAGAACTCGTGATTTATTTATTTATTTATTTATTTATTTTTTGCTTTTAGCACTTTAAATATGTCATCTCACTGCCTTCTTACCTTCATGGTTTTGGATGAGAAATCAACATTTAATCTTATTGATGTTCCCTTGTATATGTCACATTGCTTCTGTCTTGTGGCTTTCAGAATTCTTTATTTTTAGCATTCAACAGTTTGATTATAATATGCTGCGGCATGGGTCTATTTGGGTTTATCTTTCTTGGAATTCATTGATCATCCTAGATGTGTATAGTTGTGTCTTCCATTAAATTTGGGAAGTTTTCAGCCATTATTTCTTTGAATATTCTCTCTGCTCCTTTTTTTTTTTCTCCTTTGAGACTCTCACAATGCATATATTTGTATGCTTGATGGTGTCCCACAAGTTCTTCAGGCTCTATTCACTTTTCTTCATTCTTTCTTCTTTTTTCTCCTCAAACTGAAAATTTTCAATTACCTTATCTTCAAGTTCTCTGACTATTTCTTCTGCTTGCTCCAATCTGCTGTTGCACCCCTCTAGGGAATTTTAAATTTCTGTTATTGTGGTCTTCAGCTCTGTTTTGGCTCCTTTTCATAATTTCTATTTCTCTATTGATAGTCTTTTTGTGTTCATCTACCATTTTCCTGATTTCCTTTAGTTCTTTGTCCATGTTTCCCTTTAGCTCTTTAAGCATATTTAGGGTTATTTAAAAAAAATCTTTGCCACTTATTTCCCAGGTCTGTTCCTCCTCATTGATGGTTTCTATTGCTTCAATCTTCTCCGTTGCCTGGGTCATTACTTCCTGTTTCTTTACATGTTTTGTGACCTTTTGCGGACCATGAGCATTTTGGTATTTTAATGTATTATTGCTGGAATTTGAACTCTGAGGTGTGTGTTTCTTAAGGTTGTATCCAGCTATTATTATGACTGTACCTTTCTTGATTGCCAGGAACTAACAATAAAAAAATTAAAAAAAGAAAAAGAAAAAAAAAGATAATATTCTTCCAGTCGCTGCACATTGACCTATTGATTGGAGTGTCCTCCTTCAGGACTTATCCATACAATTAATTTAGAAAATAGCTCTAGGTTAAAGCCTATGGTTCTTCCTGATTCTTTCTATGCATGCCTCTTATCTTGGAATGAGCATGTGGCCCTAGGAATAGCCCCTTTACACAAATGTCCTCTCTTCTGTAAGAAACCATTTCCTGTCAGTCCTGCACACTGTATGCTCTATCATCAACAATCCCTTGCCCCAGGCAGCACGACTTGACAATTGTGTAAAAGAGCTTGCAGGGCTGCCTTTTACACAGGGCAAATTCTGGGATGGTGAGTCCCTCAGGCCACCACCAGTGAGATTGGGCCAGGCATACATGCTTGCAGTATGTGCATGAGGTTACTCTGCTCCATCTGGAACCAGGACCAGGGCTCCACACTGGGCATATGGGCCATTTCCACACCTGAGCTGTGAGGGGTGAGAGAGTGACCAGCCAGGGTGTCAGGAGATCCTACCAATTTTAAGTTTACTTTTTCTTGATTTGGCACTTGCTCTTTTACTGCAGTCATTTAAGTGTTTTCTGAACTTTGTGAAAGATGCTTCTGCCAGTTCTTTCTGGTTGCTCCAAGCTTCTATGGGAGAATGGAATGCTGAAGCATCCCACTCCGCCAACTTGAACAGGGTACCCTAATATTCTTTTTAATATCTTTGTTCTTCACCTTTGCACTGACTGTTGTGTTTTCCTCACTTATGCAGTATCCCATCTTCCAAAAATTCCCTCTGACTGTCGTGCCTTTCATTATAAAGTATCTTTATATTTCTGACTCTGTCATATTCATTCTTCAAGACTGAAATCAGGCATCAATTCCAAGAAGACTTATCTAAATGAATGCTGGGCCAAATGCCTTTTTAGTCAGCTTTTTTAGATTACCTTATCACAGCATTTACTATATTATGCTGAAATTATCGATTTTTGGTCAGTTTCTTCAACGAGATTATAGGCTTCTCAAGGAAAAGTACCGCGCCTTTTTGCTAATCATCGTGTCCCTGACACTTAGAATAATTAGTATCCATTAAATGTTTGCAGATCCTTTCTATGTGTATAAGCCTATTCAGTCAGGAATCCAAGTTGTGCTTGGTTTGTGACTTTCTGATATTTTGGCTGGCAACGGGAACCTGTCATAATAAATCATTAATGTATCCCCTCAGAAGAGGCCTCCTGAATATCAAATGTCTCCATTTATCACAGGGCCCATTCTGCAGACAGTTTAAAATGGAGATCATTAGCAATATCTAAGTGCACGTGTGGTTTTACTCCCTGGCTCATCATCCTGCAGTGAGGCTGGACTTCCTCCTCCATTAGAAGTGATTGTTTCTCCCTCTTGGACTCTTTCTGTAGATGCACCACCTCCTATATTGCTTACCCAGGACTGGGATGGCCTTTTCCATCAGACTGTTCAACTTTATGAAGAAAGTCTTCCTGCTGAAATAGTGAATATGTTTATTTCTCCAGGACAAGGCAGACAAGATTCACCACCCCCACGACTACTATTGCCACTGCCACTCATTTATCTTCAGGGGTTTCTTCATTAAGTGCCAGCAGCGTTGGTGTGTTGGAGTTTCATCAGGGAATAAAAACATAAGTTTTCCCATCAGAGGTCTTTCCCATGAATTCTATATTCACTTTGAAAACATCTTTCAACAACTAATTCTTTGTTATAAAGCTGATGCAGTATTATCACAATCTTCTCCATTCCTTGCTTGAATTTGAAATAAAATTTATCTCTATCCTCAGACACAGAGCTCAAGTTTCCTTTCCATTATCTTTTGCCTCCAAGGAAGCACTGGATTTAAACACATCAGTGTCCAGGATAAGAATAAGTGACTTTTTAACATCATACTTGCATAGAAAAACATTTGCATGTTGCAGAGAAGTTATATAAAACTTGATGCTTTGTCTCTTTTAATCTCCCAAGAGAAAACAAGTATTCCGAAAATTTTTTGAAAGAGTGGGAATTCTCTGCAAATATAAAATAACCAGCTTCTATAATCCCATCATGTTCATATGCATAGAATAACACTCCAGAGACAGAAAGACATTCTATTACAGATTGCTGTATTGGTCTATGATTTAGAATTTTAGAGAAAATTCTGGAACATTTGGCACACAAAGAGTATCACCCTTTCTCACCTGAGAACCCCTGTAGGTAGATACTTGAACAACTTGTTTGTTCTCCAAATGTTCTTTATTCTTCTGCTTGTGAAATAACATAAAATTTCAATTCTCCTTCTCTTTCTCTTCCTAGTTTAGTCCTACTCAGCATTTAAGACTCATCCCAGATTTTTTTCTTCTTCTGGTAAGTGTTTTCTGAGCATGAGCTAGGTACACTGTTTTCTCCATGATTAAAAACTTAACACACTGTCCTTTAATTGTTTTTTTTATTTCTTATACTAGATTGTGAACTGTTTAAAGGGCAGGAATTTATCCTATTAATCTTTATAATTTTAGCTCCCAGCATTGTGTGTGAAACAAAGTAGCATAATAAATGTTTGTTGAATGAGTAGGAGCAAAGAGACAGATCTGAGTTTAAATCCTGGCTGCTTGATTTGCCAACTCTGTGATGCAGGGTTGCTTACATGTTCCGTCTTTTAGTTTTCTTATCTATAAAATTAGGCTGATGCCTCCACAAATGTTTGTTATGAGGATTAAGTGAGAGGTCACATGTAGATGTGCGTGATTACCAGCCTGGCAGGTGAAGACCATGCAGAAAATGGTAGCTATAAGATATACTTTTTATTCTTAAATTGCAGATAATAATCAGCTAAGGTTAAATAGGAAAAATAAAGAAATCTGTTTGCTTCCTGAAAGTTTAATCAATATATCCTGGGATGGGAGCTAAAGGAATCATTACAAATGTATATATGTCAGCAAGTTGGTTGTCTATCACTTTTCTTCTCCTTTCCTTTCACTAACAGCAAAGTCCTTATAATAATACTTATGGTCCTAAAGGAATATTAGGGAGTATACGACTCTGGCCAAATAGGACATCAATTAGAGAAAATTTTGGTTAGATTACCGGTAAACTGTAATTGCTACTGATATTTCTAGATTTTAGTATTTATTGTACACATTAAAGGTAGCTGCAACACATGGAAAGGGACATAATGATTTGGGTCTTCTAATTCAACTCTTTTTCCTTGTTTTAGTTTCTTAGGCTGTTGAAAGCAGATACCACGAAATGGGTTGGCTTTGAACAATGGGAAGTTATTAGCTTACAGTTTTAAGGCTGAGAAAACGTCTAAATCAAGGCATCATCAAGGTGATGCTTTCTTCCTGAAGACCAGCTGCTGGTGATCCTTGGTTCCTCTGCTACAATGCAAGGGACATGGCTGCGTCTGCTGGTCTCTCCCTCCTCTTTCGTTGCCTTCAACTTCTCCCTTAAGGCTTCCTCTCTCTGTATTCATCCCATTTATAAAGGACTCTAGAAGAGGATTAAAACCCATTCTGGGGCCCGGCTAGATAGCTCAGTGGATAAAGAGCTCGCTGGGAAACCACATGGGAGGCCCTGGGTTCGGTTCCCGGGGACCTCTCCTAGCGGGCAGACCGCCTTGAGAATGGCAAGCCGCTGTGGGCGGGCCGGAGCCGCCGTGGGCAGGGCAAAAAGCTGCCACGGACAGGCAAAAGCCGCCACGGGCAGGGCAGGTCGCCTGCAAATCGAGCACAGCCAGCCACCCGCGAACTGAAAAGCCGGCCGTGATGGAAGCAGAAGCCACCCACAAGCGGGGAAAGCCGCGCCTGCGCAGTGACCAAGTCTCGGCGCGTCCCCGCAAC